>JAMKCH010017118.1:0-24353 GCA_023653785.1 Ophioderma brevispina
GGAATTTGGCCTCCTTAACCCTATTTAGTTTGCATCCATCAAGAAAAATGCTTTGAAGCTCACCTATTTTTCTCGTTTGGTGAGGTGTACCAAGAAACATTAGATTTGTTTTTTTGGCATTAAGCGACAATTTGTTAGCTTTAAACCAGTTAATAATTTCTTCCAGCTCTTTATTTACATTGTTACAGAGCGTAGATAACTTTTTGTGAGAGCGGAAAACTGTGGTATCGTCCGCAAACAAAATAAAGGACAACAATTTGGATGTGTGGCAAATGTCATTCATATACAGAATAAATAACAGTGGCCCTAAGATGGAACCTTGAGGAACACCACAATTCATACCTACTTTAGGTGACTTTTTTGAATTAAAAGAAACATATTGTTGTCTTTTAGAAAGATAATTTAGAAACCATTTATGAGATACACCTCTAAACAAAATCTAATACAGCCATATACGTAGAATGATTTTTACGAAAACCATATTGCTTTTGATACAACATATTGTTTTTACATAAGAAATCATAACAACGATCGTATACAATGCGTTCAAGAATTTTAGAAAAGCAGGGTAATACGGACACAGGTCTATAATTGCCAAACACTTCAGGATTTTCCTTCTTATAAATTGGTACAACCTTGGCTATTTTTAAATTATCTGGTACAATTCCATTACACAGAGAAGTATTGAATATTATCTCTAGAGGATATGCTATTTCACTGGCATTTTTTTAACCAAATCAGGTTTCATATCATCATGACCAGAACTTTTTTACATCCAAGTTTTCCGATAATTTTTAGGATTTTTTTTTCACAGGTCGGTTTAAAGAAACAAGTTGAAGTTAGTTTTACGTTAGTCAAAACGGGCACCATCTGGACTAACTTAAAGTTAGTCATGCTGACCAATTTAAGTTTTCAGTGCATACTTTTAGATTCCGGTTTACACATCCCCGTCACTTTTCAAGTGAGTGCTCCCCCCCCCCCCGGCAACAATCCAATTGGCATTGACATTCTTTTGACCCTTATCTCGGTAAGTAAACATTTAACGTAACCAAAACTATACTTTTAGGGGGGGGTCCTCTTTCCTCAGACAATAATTTGCAAGTATTTAAAATATAATCAGAACAACTTACAATGTTGACCTCTGCATGTACAAATTGAGATTGACCTTTTTTTACCATTTAGTCCTTTTACGCTCTAACTCCAAAACAAAGGTCGTAGGGGTACAAACTATATATTTTTGGAATCCTTATGACCAGACGGACAATATGGCAATTTTTCAACATGTTTGGAGTATTAAAAGTTTGACCCCTGTTATGTTGAATAGCTGACACCGTGCACAATTTGAGACCACTAACTACCTTGCATTGATATAGAGTGTCCACACTATCTACCAAAGGTGTCAAACCTTAGATGTATAGTCGGGCATGAACGAACTCCTTATATGCTCTATACCTAAACAGCAGGGGAACGTGATTGCGACACACACCCGTACGCAGTATGGGCAATTGTGTCCACCCCGTTATCCGAACCCGGGACCCGGACTCCAGGCCCAGTAGCTCCCAGTATAGTAGGTAACCTACGTGACATCGTTGGGTCCGAGTCCTAGTTCTGCATAGCCCTATGAGATACTGATACATACCTGGTTATCAACCACTAAAGTATAAAATTTCCCCATCTTGCCACTTCTCTCGCAGACGATAACACGTCATTGATCAGTGTGATAGAGTTAGGCTCGTCTGAGATTATGAAGACATTGTCCTTGGATTTACTGCTTGAGCTATCTTGGTTGTAAAAGAAGAGATAATTTCAATTGTGTCATGAGTCCAAATGCATGCATGTTATTTTGTATAGCTTTGTGTCAATTTGCTTTACTCCAGCTACATACAGCGCACAGTGATTCCACGATGTAATATTTAATGGCGAGTCAGTCGTCGTTCCATTCTGTGAATTATATAAAGCCAATAAAATTGTGCACCTGGTTAGACTACCGTTTGGAAAAAATATATTTGTGAATGGCATATACCCGCACGTGCAGAAAAGAGATTCAATGTTTTTTGTAAAATATACAGAACTCACTGGATGTACAATTTAACTCCTACATTTCTGATGTTATATAGCTTGCGAGTATAACATGAAACACTGTTTTTCATTGCTCCTCTGGTCCGTTCTTCCAATCGGGTCGTTCAAACCACGTCTGGCACACTAATTTTTCTTATCCCGTGTTTGCGTTGTGTATTGTTGCTGTATTACATTGGATTTTTTTTCTGCATTGACGTTGAAAATCACAAACCACGCAAACAATGATTGAGGCCACGATACCTTATGGTATTACTTTCCCCGACCAGGTTTATACTAAAATAGGCAGGCCAATTATTACATGATCAGTGAACCGATACAGAGTGTATCTTTTCAAGGAGATTTTCAAAGTGGGTTTTATTAAAGTATACATCAGACGTATTTCATTTACCAAAATATAATGTAGAGTATATCGATGATATTGCCAGTCAATAATGCTCTCAGATGCTTCATGGTTTTGATTTTTTAAATAGCGCGTCTAAACCGTAAGCCGATTTTGAGATTTGATGTGGAACAGTCGGTCATGGGGGGCCAGTGGTGTATTCAGAAAAGCAGAGTTAAATCGGGTTTATCGTTGAGCGTTGTTGAACTGGTTCACATTAAACCCTCTAGTGATAGTTGTTTTTCTTGCTAATTTCATATCTACGTACGGCGTCGATGTTTCGTCCTTGCAAATGGCGCAAATAGTCTTTCGTTACTGCAGAGAAGATGGTAAGCGTCGCAGCCCATTCCTCAAAACCAACAAACCAACAATGACTCAGACAGTTGGCTAAAGGTTCCAAGTAGATAGAATTTGGTTTGGGTCAAGTCTATACAAGTATGGGACGAGAAAGCATGCATTATTGGGTTGGTGATGACATCGTTGTGATGAACTATGTTTTTCAGGAGCATAGAAAACTTCAGTGACTGGTGTGAATCTTTCATGGCACTGCCTGTGTGAAAATAATTAGTTTCACTAATGATGTCACTGGTAGGTATTTCTTTTTTCTGGCCCTGTTTTATTGGAATGGAATGCCCCATGAAGATTTGTAGTAGGTTTATCATCTATTTCCTGGAACCTTTAAATCTCAGGTACGCAGTATTGCTGATAGATTCGTAAGGGGGGAAAGTGCCATAAGCGTTTGCATGAATAAGTCTGTTTGCGATCACGAAGTTAGTAAATAAGTACAGCAAAAGCAAACACGAAACAAGCAGGCACACAAAAATCACAAACAAACACACGTAGAAAAAAAATAACAAAAGCGAAAAAAAAAAAAAACAAAACAAAACGCAAATACATAAATCCAAATATCCCCATCTGCACGGATTTAAGCTTGAGGAATGTTCTTTGGTACAAAAAATTGTGAACTTTCTAAATTTCGGATAGGAGCAAATACGAAAATTCAGGCCTATGTTTTCTATTGAATATTATACGAACCCTTTTTGTTTTCATTTTTAAGTTATTTCTATTTTCTGTAAACCCAATAAAAAGTAGGAAATCTATTGAGCCTCGTGGATTCTACCGTGTGTCCCAAAAAAAACGCAACACTTGGTGGCGACCGGCCAAGCCTTTTAACAAAAGCACGTGACTACGTAGTCTTTGTTGTAAAGTACGATTGAATGTTAGCTAATATTCTGAAAATTTCATAAATGCAGATTTTTTTTTTTTTTTTTTAAAGATATTACCCCAACAATCAGTAACCCGCGAAAACACCATTTAAAACAACAAAAAAATGACTGGTTCCACAAGACCGGGCAATGAAGAACAGACATGGCAAAATACAATTGATTGCAATCAACAGTTAACTTTGCCCAAATTTCTTGCAGAACGACTTCTACTGATTCAAATTATGCATTTACTAATATATTTACTGATATAATAAAACATTAATTGATTGGTGATAAAAAAATAGTTTTCAAGAAGATATAAAACTATGACTAAGTCATAGACAAACGCCACATTAACATAAATAATAAAATTGAATTGAATTAAAAGGGCACTTTTTGTTTTTTTTTTTCTTTTAGTACTGCCTATTTATTCACACACATAAAATCAAACATCAAAAACATAAAGACCATAAAACGACATCCAGTGAAAGATATCTTTAAATCTAACATTAAAAAAAAAAAAAACCTACAGATACATGTATGGGACACCCACCACCCAAGGGCTAAATTAACCTGACCAAATTATATCCTCAAAAACAATCCAAGCACGAAGTGAACACAATTTAAAAAACACCTTACAAAAAAAAACTGAAATCCACCAAACCAACATATTGTATTGTTGTTCCTTTCATATGCTTGGATGATTTGGGTGGGGATAAATAAAAAACCACCCTATAATTATAGTCCTGTGTGTGTGCCCCATAAATTGTTTCAGAAATATACGCTGTCAATAGTACAAATGGTCACTAGAAACGAACAATTCTCACTCAGCCCAAATCTTTGGGACATACACTAGAAGGCCCCAACACCAGCTTGTACACGATTCTGAACACCTGGCATATAAAAATCTTACACACAACTTTGATGTTTCCATGATACATATACAAAAATGCACGATCACTTTTCCATATTTAAGCAAAAAAACCCAGAAATGACCGAAAATCATCCCTAACAATAGTACGACCTAGCTCAGCTCAAATTGCGCAGAGCAGTCCCAATTAATTGCATCTAATGCTTAAAAAACTAACCTGGCCCTATTGAAAAGACTCCCATTTATTATAGCGAACTGTAAGTTATTTGTCTTTGAAGCAATTACTACTTCTTCCAATTTGATGTACCATACCATGTCAATATTGTGGAGAAAAGTGTTCAATCTAGGAGTGCATTTTGTAATTTACACTTATATATGAATTGCTTGGCTAGCATATGACATAATTATTTGCAATGGGAGGATTACATTGAAAAAACCAAAAAAGGATGTTTTCATCCTTGTAACTAATGTCCCATTTGAGTTTTTTTCCTTATTATTCCAGACACAAACCTGTTCCAAAGGAGTTGACAATTCTAAATAGTGAAAAAAAAAGGTGCTCAAGAGTCGCGATATCATCGCCCATAAGTTACATTCATTATAATCTATAAGCACCATTTTAAAAAAACAAAAAATCATTGTAGCAAATAATCCTATGGAGAAATTTAAAAATGAAAATTCCTAATTATTATCTATTGTTCGCATTTATAATCCCCGATAAAGATATTTGACCAATTTGATTATACTGTGTTGATTAAAGTTTCCATTTCTTCTCATATTCTAATTAGGAGGACGGCGTGTAATATTCAGAAACTTGTTTTGTAAGCAATTAAATTTTGTATTTCTTACTCCCCAATATAGCAAACAGTTGATCAATACCGGGACAATCCAGGTGTCAGCATGAGCATATAATTAAGTGCTATCTTTCCATTCTCTAGAATGGCAGATATAAGTTTGTAGTACTGGAACCCCAGTTTATCTTGCTAGAGAATTATACCTGCAAGCTTTTTACATTCAGAAAATTCGAAATTATCCGACATGATGTTCTTTTTATAATACACAATACCAGTCTATAACCAGTGTTTTCCAGAAGAACCCTTTTTAATCATTTTAATCTAAGAATGACACCAAATGATTTTTTTCTTTTCCATTTGAGAATATTGGTCTCATCCGGTTTCTTAAAATGAATGTTGGCCCAGCATTTCACATATCTTTTTACAAAAGGTTCTTGAATGTTTCGATAAATGAGCTCATGTTCTGTAAAAATTACATTTAAATAACAGATCACCGCCAAAAGCCGAATTGAATTTGTAAACACAATTCCAATTTAGCATTATTGGATTTATCATAAAACCGCTTGATCCAGGCAATTTTTAAACATTACAAATGATCTATAATCCGGCAATCTTAAACCTCCCCTTTGAATAGGGAAGCCATAGTCATGTGCTCTAATCTTATCTGAAGCACCATTCCACAAAAAATTATACAAATACTATCAAGCTCCTAAAATTGCTCTGAAGGGTTTGAAAGACCTGAAAAAGGAATATACAAGCTAGACACAGGCAAAAGTTTTGATCAAAGTAATCTGACCCAAGCGGTAAGATTTCCTCATCTTCCACATTTGCAGGGTTTTCTTTTATCAACAATTCGCTTATTGAAGTTTAACAATCAATCATATGTTTTCATATCATGAAAGATATGCATACCCAAATAGAAAAATGGAATCGTTTGAAACCACTTCAACCGTTCAACTGTCCCTTATTTTCACAATGAACAAACTCCACATTACATAAAATTATAAATGCGTTGGGCGCAAACGTGCTTGTTATTGAAAATATGTTAATTCTCAACTTTATGAGGGAAACCTATAATGTTTTCAACACAAAACCAATAACAAATATCAGTATATTTTATTCTGTCATTAAATTTTGGTTAATATAACTCTTTTGTTTGTTGCCGTCACAAATGATGATGAATGATTAGCTCTAGTCCATGCAGTCTTATTTAGTTGTCATAGAAGAGTTTGTTGATCATTACATTTCTCTTCCGATCTTTTAAAAAAAAAGCTTTTTTAAGTGTGCTCCTATTTGTTTGCAGCACCGGTCTTTTAAAAAAGGGGGGAAATGGTTTGGGCCTTTGAGATTTCATTATATTTGGTTGGTTCTGGGCTTAAAACGTACAGTGCCGGATTTGTAGTTAATATAGCGCCTCATTTGGTTAATGGGGTCCTGCAGGTTACTTTATTTCTGGGGTGGGGGTCAATATCTTAAAAATATTGACTCATCTTTAATGAACGTTTCAAGGGTATATAGCTAACAGACCCATCTTAACCTAACAACCAAAGACAAGTGGTCACGTTCTTTTGTTCAAAACTTATGGCGCCTGCCACCAAGTGGTGCGTTTTTTTTTGGGGACACACGGTAATCTGAAATCACTACATTATCACAGAAAATATGGATGAAACTGAAATCTCTCGTTGCACCCCTGATGTCGACCGGGTGGCAGGAGATAAGTCCTCCGGCTCACCGTCCGGGAACATGGTGAACAATAGGGGCAAATCGATTCAGCAGCTCCTTTTGTTATTTAGCTTTACAGGTCCATATGGCAAAACTACTTTAAAAAAACAACCTTTGAAATTTTATTGTCACTACTAATAATGTGGAACTGTTATCTCGCTAATGGTGTCTTGCAAAAAATCCGTTCAATGTAAAATGAAGTGTTAGAAAGTATGGACAAAACATGTTTTTTGATCATGTTTAAATAATAAAATCTAAACATGTTTTTAGAAGTCGAAACATAAGAAACATAAAACCTAATCATGTTTTGGACTTAAAAAACGCTATATCCTAACCTGATATTTTTTCCATTTGTTGATCTCCATGGTATGGGAGTAACTAGAAAAGTAATTGATTGTAGCTAGAATAGGGTGAAGGATTATAATCTTATAGGACTATAAAGACGTTGACCAAGTTTTTTACAGATCCAGATGGCGGGCCCAAGAATCCTAATTTCACATTTCAATCCACGCTGAGGTCTACCACCTTGGATTGTACTCATACCTAAAGTAAAGACATCAAAGGCCCGGACCTTATGTACTGTATAAAAACCCCAAAATTTTCTTTAACCATGATGTTCTCCGATGGCTAATTAACATCATTATTTCCCAATGTATACCCAATAAATTGGCCGGTAGGGGCCGGTGGTGAAAGTATCCTAGTCCGGCGAGATATCATAGTCCTCCGGGGTCCTTAAGACGACAAAGGAATAAAGCGCGATTCTCGAATCTATAATAGATAGACTGGGTCTGGCAGATCCTATACCACCTGGCTTTGTATCTCGATGCTGTCAAACGCCACCACTGTACCGTTGATGCTTGCACGTCGTAGATTGTCTTGTGGTCCGAAATCATTCTCCAGGACATGACCGTCCTTATTATCCCATAAGGGAGCTATTCAATATTTTTCCTACTTTCAAATCCACAACTTGTGTTTGTAATGATTCCATCTCCAACTCTAAAATACAAATAAATCATAAACTAAATTTTGTGTCCTTAGTGGGATTCGAACCCCGCCGACCTTTAGATAACAAACGAGCGCCCACGAACACAGGCCACGCAATCCGAGCCGGCAGGATGTCGTTCTTCATTGTAATACTTCATATAAACATTAACGGAATAAAGCGCACACTAATATGACTAGCGCCCCTATGAGAACAGTGGTGAAATAATATGCTCCTGAGCTGATTTCGGCACATCTCCAAGAATCTCGATGCACGATGCAGGGCCTATAGGGAGGACATGATCTGCTCGATTTGGTTATTAGGGATTTCCAAATGGGTAATTTGAATGGAATTCTTACTTGCATTTTTCTACGGCAGCTTCGGCCCCAGTGAACATTACAAATCGCCTTTTAAAACATTCGTTCAATAAATCTTAGTAAAATATCATGATATTACTATTTGGAAAAATTTGACTTCAAAATCCGTTGGCGTTAGTGGATTAACCCTCGTCTTACCAAGCCTTTTTTTGTAACACGGTTTACCAAGGAAGGAGGGAGGGGGTGGTTACCACCCCCCTCGAGAATTTGTTATAAAGCACCCGATGCTTATGATTTTGATACCAATGGATAGCTATGGTCCTCCTCTTTCCATTGATACCAAAATAAGTACCAACATACCTAGTATGGCGTCACAATGACGTCATCAAGTCTGCGATTCGGCAAAATTGGCATTTTCCACCGAAAATATGCGAAAATCCAATTTTGCGCTAAAAATCGCAGGAATATCGGATTTTCATGCGGTTTTCAGCTCTAAATGGTGGTATTTGGCTAGTTTTACATAAACATAGAGTTTTAGAGCCATATTGTGCATAATATTTTCAAAAATGCACCATAAAATATCCTTGGGTGGCAACCACCACCCCCCCCTACCCTTCGACTTTGACGGCATACCCTAACCCCGGTGAAGGTGCTACCTTCACATTTTTTTCGCTAAAATGACCGGAAAGGATGAGAGAACGATTACCTAGAAGCTTTTTACGAAAGTTTTTAGCATTTTAGCGCACCGGAGCGAAGTTCACTGGGGAGGTAAGACGAGGGTTAACCCCGCTGCAAAACAGTGTAATTTCCAATATAAACGATCATATAGATTTAAATATTCGTGCAGATATAGACTTTAGCCGAGTCTCTGTCCGACACCGTTAGGTCTCTGAAATAGACTAGCACTCGGGTCGCGCCGGACGTCGATGCCGATTTGAATTCACTTTTTCATTGCCCTTCAACACCATCTATCGAGTCATTCTTCCCGGAAACCGTAAAACTCTGAAATGACATCCAACAGCAGACCATTAATGGATCTCCATCCGAGTTCCTCCGACATGTCGGAGACACTTGCTTTTAATGGCTGCTCTTCTTTGGACCTTTTGGAGAGCTTCCTGGTTTTTCTACGTGCAAGGATTCCAGGCAGCAGAGACATACTCAAGATGTGGCTGAATGAAGGCAAAATAAAGGTTTTCTTTGATTGAATTAGAACAGTGATGAAAATTTCTTTGGATGAAGTTTAGCATCTTTGTTGCTTTGCTGGCTGCATGGTTGGTTTGTTTATCACATTTCAAATATTATGTATTCAGTTACTTATTCGAGAGTTTTGCCGAGTAATTTGTTTTTCCTGACTCTCGGCGCCTGGTGATTCTCATAACTTGTATTTGGATGCGTTGAACTTCATGCCCCATTTATGGGCCCAGTTGCAACGAGGTTGTTAAAGTCGTCTTGAAGGCAGGTTTCGTCTTTGAGGGATTTTATGGTCCTTTGCATTATTATGCAGTCATTTTTTTTCACCAGCGTCTCTAAAGGTGACACCAATTTCAATCACGATTTTAACCGCCGTTAAATGACTTGGTGATTTGTTTGTCAACTCTACTTTCCTTATTGTTGTCCATAACACCAGAGTAATGTAACCTGTTAGCTGGGTATAAGGAGGAGTCCTGGTGGTGAGGTGATGACTGATGGATTTAGGCGGCGCTTCGCCTTCTTTTTGCCCCAACAATAAACCCAGTTGTCTTCTGAATGTTTTAGAACTACAGGTGGGACTTTTTTAACTTTCCATTCGCGTCAGTGCTTGCAACTTGATGATGCCGGGAACAGTTTTGTGTCGCCTGCCTAAACGCAGGAAGACACATAGGATTACTTTCACTTTGTCCACTGTGATGTCTGTTTTGTTGTCTGTTAGTTGTGAATGAAAACGGGAGTTAACATTTGCCTCTAATTCCACATACGTTGATGGATTAACCAAATGGGTCACAGGTGCAACTTAGCATCCCCCATTTTGTTGTGATGAGGGTTCAAAGGTCACATACAAGGTCAAAGGTTCCATGTGAGGTAACGTTGTAAAAATAGGTTGTGATGAAAATGTAAAAATTGGCCTCAATTTTTTAGAAAGTTGTAAGAGTTCATTGAACCAAACTTGGTTATGGAGTTATATGCAAACCCCATTTGTTTATGAAGGTAAAATGTCACATATCAAGTCAAAGGTCATGTGAGGCCTATCATTCACAAAAACGTGCGGGCAGGCGACACAAGGCGGTCGAGGACGATGTATTTTTTAGTTTTTTGTTCTTTCCAACCACTTACCGGGCTAGCTGGGAACAGACTTTGAGCTAGATGAGGTCAGTGGTTGAAAACTGGGTTCATGGGTGTCTGTCCATTTCAAGTTGTTTTATCAAATACGAAGGTTTGTGAAGTTCCCGTTGCGGTCATTTTGGCAAACCATGGAGGATAGATTACTATCAGCATATGCTTTTACTCTTAACCAACCCATACAAAAGCACAATATTGTATTATAAACCTTATCAAATCTTTGATTCACTTTCACACGTACTTTGACCAATTTGCCCATTTTGGATTTTTCCATTTGCAAAAATATCTCATGTGAAGCTCTGGACAATAAAAAGAAACCAGGATTCCATAATCTACAATTACTTGTGATGCCTATGCAGCAACTTGGAATATTGTGGGTAGTGATATCAATCAAATAGATCTTAAATAGGTAAAGGCTGACTCAGAGATTTCCCGATGAGGGCAGCACTCATTCGCAACAATATTCTGGCAAATCGTGTTTTTTGCATTATACTTAAGCCTTGTCCATAACTAATCACTGTATGCCATACTAAGCTCAAATCAAAGTCCTCATATAGAAAATCACAAGATTGTTATGAAACTTCCGGATCCGGAAATTTTGTTTACACGGTTATCTATATGGCACTTTTATACTGGGGCATAAATGCTTACTGTATGAAAATGAACATCAGCCGAATGATCATAACTTGGAATTAAATTAAGCATTTTAGGTAAATATCTTTAGTCTAGATGACTATTTTTCATTACACACCAAAAAAATTATTTGAAATCTTGAGTCAGCCTTTAAACCTGCACACTGTTAAATACACCGAGTTTACAACCTTCAAACTTACAGGAAAGTTCAGACTTTCAAAAGGGTTATCAAGTCTATAGCGATAGCGTCAAAATACACACCCGCTGGGCGCAGCCAAACTGCATCGGTGTGATTGGTGTCATGGAAATTAATTCACCATCGAGGGACATTAGAACAATTGAAAGTGGAAGCATAGTTTCGCAGTTTTTGAACCAAGGGGGTGAAACCAAGGGGGTGAGCGCATTCAAAACAGTCGTCCGTGCTGGCGCTGACATTTTGAATATGCACGGAAATGATCAGTTTGGGTGCCTGTATTACACAAATATATACTTTCGTGTTATATTATATATTGTTTTCAGCGTGCATATTTTTTCACGAAGGCCACTGGGCTCTGTCAGATAATGCACGGGTCATCAGATAATGCACGGTTATCAGATTAATGCACGGCGCGGGTCAACACAAGTCACAACTTCTAGTAAAAAACTACGAACGGAAATTACCGCCAATCAACTTGATCTCGACTGATGCTCAATATCAAGTAACATGTATGCATCGTATATATTACCTCTACGAAATTAGTCTCTACAATTATGGTGTCAGTCCGAAAGCGTACATCTTAATTAACGAGACAAGACTTTTTTGTAATTCAAAAAGGACGTTACGTTTGACTTTAAATTATGGATCTTAATATAAAATTGTTATACATTTGTCAAGTTCAAAGCCGTTCAGAAATTTAGCTGCTAAACCACAGGAAACCCGAACACAGTGCTTAAAGCGAAACGGCGTCGAGTTTTTACCACTCGCGCACAAGATGGCATACCTTGACGGTGCCGTTAAAACGCTTGCGTCAATGTTATGACGGATCACTGCACGGAGTAGAGAAATGGACACTCATGTTTGCATATAAAAGTAGGCCCCTAAGAATTAAGTATACTTCAAGAAAACCCAAAAATTCACAAATAAAATCGTTTCAGTGCCAGACACCCAGTCAGTTTTGAAATCAGTATGCGTTGGTCTGTTGACATCTAATACAGTGGGCGGTGGAATTGGTAGAGAAAATTAATATGCATATTTATATGGCAAATCGTCACTGAGGGGTTTGTTTTGAAAAAAAGTAAGGGCAGTGCGGAAATTGATCTTTCTTTCAATTTCATTGACGCGTTTTTCATCACTAGGTTTGTTTGAAATTGCAGGGAGGTGCGAGAAGATTAGCCACTCTAAGTATCTTAGAGAGTCTGATCTTCCGCCCACTTCCAGATCATTCAAAACAAACTAATCAACAATGAAAAAATTGCGTAAGGTTCTTTTTGAAACATATAGAGTTATAACTTTGGACATGTTGGAGGGTAGAAGTGTTTTTAATTTATTCTAAAAACTACTCAAAATTTTTGATAAACGTTAATTATAATGTTAATGTATGATTTGATACTATTGTTTTCTCAAAGTATATGACGGTTAAGGACCACGCCTCAGTGCATTCGACAGGATAATTTCACTTGACCTTGGGTCAGTGCAGGCAGCCCTCGACCCTTCGGGTCTCGGGCTCTCGATGCACGACCATACGGTCGCGTGGCGATTTTATCCTGCGAATGCCATAGGCTAGGGCCTTTCCTTATCATAATGTCAATTCGATACAAACAATCCGCCAAAATATCAGTTTGGTGGATGTTGGGTGCTATTGGCTGGTTAAATTTTTTCGTCTACCCATGCCACCACAACGAATGAAATGACACATTCAGTCGTTTGATTTAAATAAACCGCCCTAATGAACGTTACATCTTTTCACCTAAGCGCGCCATGCATTTGAGAAAAAAAGAGTATCTGAGCACAAATGATCCAGGTACACTATTTTAAACCTGGCACCTCTAACACATACATTAATTGTATCACTATACCGATTAGTGTAGATGCAAAGCGGCACCCCACATGTATGTGGAAGAAGCGGAGGCAGGCCATTGCTTTCTATGTTGGTACTCTAGGTTTTCTTTGTGGTCGGCAAAACATGGCGAGCCGGTGAATTTCTAAAGATTACGTAACGTTTTGCCCTCTATCTATATAGAACCTCTTTGGTGAAAAATGAAACCCATTCAAAACCAGTCGTCCGTGCGGGGGCTGACATTTGAAATAAGGCACGGAATAATTATTTAGTTTGGGTGCTTTGATACACACATAATGTCATTCGATACAACAATCCGCCGAATATCCGTTGTTGGATGTTGGGTGCTATGGGGTGGTTAATTTTTGTCCTACCCATGCCACACAACGAATCTAAATGACACATCAGTCGTTTGATTTAAATAAACCGCCTCATGAATACATCTTTCACCTAAGCCGCGCATTGCATTATGAGAAAAACGGTGCTATGCGCACAATGATCCAGGTATACACTATTATTACAACCGGCCACCTCTAACCATACATTTTAATATGATCACTACCCGATTAGTGTATATGCAAAGCGTTAAGCGGCACCCACAGTATCTGGAAGAAGCGGAGGCAGCCATGCTTTCTATTGTTGGTACTCTAGGGTTCTTTGTGGTCGGCAAAACATGCGAGACGGTGAATTTCTAAAGATACGTAACGTTTTGTACCTCTCTTCTATATAGAACAATTTGGTTTGAACAAGGGATACGTCTTTAGCTGCCGAATAGCCACATAATACCACATTACTTCTTCTGCGTATGAGGCAGCAGCTAATATGTTGTAGACGGTGGAGCCACCTCACTGTTGGTTGGGTGGGGTTTGAGAAGTCTATGTCCAACGGTGAGACCGAAACAAATGACAACAGTGATGTAAATTCTCTATGAGCAGCACATCATTGAGAATGTGATCCGAAGTCTATGATGGAGAACCACATTGCAGGCTGGCGGATGGTTCGCCAGCCCCCATCGGTGAATATTGCTGTTGAAGCGCTCCGACTCCTGTGCGAATCCGTTTAAGGTGACCCAGTCCTTGCGACCCCTGGAGAGTTGATAACCAGGGGGTATTCTGTCACAGGTGTTGTTTGTATATAGTGAGTTGGTCTGATTTTGAAAAGATCTCCGCCAGGCATTATCCCATGTCTGTGTAGATGTGGAATTGGGGAGCTGGGAGTTCAGCAGCGTTTTCGCCAGAAAAGGTCGACGAGAGCACAGGCTCAGCAGTGATTGTTGTCCAGCACGAGCCTTATTTCACCAGTTGTGCGTTGGCTTTGGTGTTCTCTCCGAAGCCCACTGCAGGTGCAATGCCTGAAAGCACTTGTAGAAACTCAGATGGAGTGCGACGAAGGCAGCCAGCAATGGTTATCACGGTCTTAGTTGAGTATGTGTACCAGATTCTTGTTGAGAGCTGTTGCACCATGCTGTGGCGACATATTCAACAGCGCTGTAGAACAGAGCCAAGGGCGGGTGGTGGTGCGAAGAGGTGATGCCGATAAGTAAGCTTGCGGTCAAGATTTCATTACCGCTAGGTTGGAGTTAGATGGTATGGCAGAGACGTTCCATTGAGGTTGATTGATGCTGGCGATGAGCATCTTTATTGTTGAGATGGAAGGCAGGAGCGGTGGTCGTGGATTCACTCAGATTTCAGTCTCCAGGTCTTGAGATCTGCTGCAAGGAGGGCCATATCTGCAGTACGTGTACTTTCTACTTCTGTCCCGCTGCTGTCCGAGTGGAGAAGGAGTAGATCGTCGGCGTAACCATATTGTCTAGATGTTGTTTGAGGTAAATCGCTGATATACAAATTGAACAGCATGGGAGCCAGTACAGATCCTTGTGGTACTCCGTTCCTCAGACGGCGCAGACGACTACTTTGCCCATCACTGGTCTTGAGAATATTTAAGCTACGGTTTGCAAGCACGTTACATATGAATTGTACAAGGTGACGATCCGGGATGGTCCTGAGAAGCTTGAGTGTCAAGCCCTGGTGCTACACGTACGGTGTCGTATGCTGCAGTAAGGTCCACCAAGATGACGCCTGCCTTACGGCGCTTTTCAAAGCTTTCCTCAATATCATTTGTGAGTTTTACAATCTGGTGGACAGTGCTCCGGCCACGGCGAAATCCTGCTTGTTCGTGAGGCAGATGGGGTTCGACGACTAGACCCTCTCAGGGTCTGTGGTATAAACGACTGGTAATGAAGACTACAATCTCTCTGAGTCAACCAAATCCATCGGCGTGCGAGTGGTATTTTGAATTTTGTCAATCCGTGGACAAGTACAAGTTGGTTCGTATAAAGGCGTATGGGCGGCCATTGGGGTAAAAAAGGTGCCAGCGCAGTATTAAAAGGACCGATGTCCAAGGGTCCAGGGATGGCCCAGTGATCTGATTTTTTTAAAGGATTTTAGTTGTTGATTTTTGTATATTTTAGATGCATCGTGTTGGTGAGTGCGACTGTTGTAAATAAGTTTGATTTTATGTCAGTTGAACCTACTGTGCCCTGAATCTCCGAAGACAGCGAGACGTGGGATAGTCTCATTCGACGACTGGCTCCAGTCGGGCCAGGATCACCCTCTCAAGGAGTTTTAAAGAAACACACAGTAGTTATTAAGGGGTGTTCTTAGGTGTTGTCGACAGGCTTTTGGTTTGGGAGTGCGAATGATAGTGGGGGCCCCTGCCTCCAGATCTTTGGTAGACTGGTTGGTAGGGCAACGTGTGGCATGTAGAACTCCTGGAGCCATTCAATACAATCGTTGGCCGCGGTATGTTATCAGGCCCCCTGGGCTTTCCACTCTTTATTTTGAGACCTATAGCCGAGGTAAAGCTCTCTAGTAGAGATGTTGAAATTGGGCTCGGCGAGTTTGGTGATCTCTTTTTTAACAGAGCGAGTGTGCCTTACCAATGTCCTTGAAACGACCATTTTTGGCGACGAGCTGCTAGGTCGATTGAGTTGGCAGTCACTGGACTTAGTCTGGACATTGGGAATCTGCCGGGAATGTCGGGTGATAGTCTTTCCAGGCCTTCATGCTGTGAGTGAAGTCGATTCCCTGGACGCGTCCCCCTCCCACCCGCGTCACGACGCGACGTTTCCCTGTCCAAGCAGTTTGTCAGTCCTGAAGCCTTGGATGATGCCATCTTCCCCGGTTCAGATTCAGGAAATTCATTGTAAAGGTATCATGCGTCCTCATCCCAGGATGGGATATAACTGCGACGACGCCACGAGGGATGGTCTTCTTTGCTTATATTAATAAAGAGTTTACACAGTTCTGTGAAGGAATTGTCCTGGTGGATGAGTTGCACGGTGTCGAGTTGGGGGCCGTCTGAATCCACCCGTTCTTTAAACTGCCCCATCTGCCTTGGCGTAAATTCCACCTTCTACTGGCTTTGTTGGTAACGCCTTAGCCACGGCTCCCTGGGCGATCAGTGATGGTCTGGTTTGGGACTTCGGAAAGCGGGCCGATAAGAGTACGGTGAACAGAGATGTGTGTCGCATGTTTTGTCAAATGCAAGGTCGGGATTTGTCGTTGTGTTCCACCTTCCAGAGTATAAACTCTCTGGTTGCTTGGGATACCACATTACCATTTTGGTTTCTCACGACCCACTCCTAGTTTTCATAGGTGTTGATGGTGGGGTTTATAATTCTACATTGTTTATTGGTGGGGCTAGGGTTCAGATTTCTTATCACTATACAAGCAAATTCATAATGTATAAACAGGGACAAACCTCCTCCATCTCCAATCCCGGGAACCAGAACCTGGAGTAGAGTTTACTTTGAGTCCTTTACCAGATTGTGGTTTAGTTGCACATGAGTATGAAACATATTATGATTCAAGCAAAGTTAACGAGGAGTTAGATGTGGCACAAATAATAAAGAGAAATGTCATGCATGGCTGAATGCGATATGAAAAGAAACGATATCCTAAACCTACGCTTTGTCCAATATATCGTATTAAGTCGCGATGCGTTCAGTGTTGCATGTGGGTACTATTCATTCAGAAATATCATCAATAAAGTAAAAGCATGGAAGAATTGGGCTTGGTCTAGATTTGATGTGAGATTTAACCAAGATAAAATTACAAAAAAAACCAGCAACAATCCCTCGAAAATAGAAAAGAACTAACAAACAAAACGGGGTCGCAGAATTTATTTTCTCTTATTTTATTCACTGATGATTTGAGTGTGTGTCAAATTGAGCGATGCAATAGCTTCCACCGCGGAAAAATTAAGATCATAAAATCACGCCCTCTATCATCCCTTACATTTCCTGAAAGAAAATAAGACAGATTTCAGGCGGTGACCGAGAGCAGCCTGTTTTCTAGGTAAGAGAGTTTTTTTCCTTCCTTTTTGCTGGTTTAAGGTCGACAGCTGCGTGCATAAATGTGAAACTTCATGTGCGATTAATAGGTGACATTGTCTGTCTTAAATTGGCTGATACAAATGCCAAATTGCAGTACTTCTGCTTTTTGATGATAGGTGAAAGGCAAGCTAGATCAAAATCGTCACCCATCACCTGACACTCACATGACTGTCTGTGTCCAGTGGCATGAAGTGTATAGTCTGTGCATTCTTCACTTCCATTGCATGTTCGTGATGTTGACAAATTTTCTGTTGTGTTGTTTGTGTGTCATTTGTACATATTCTTCACTCTAATAATTTTAAGCTCATTTAGCTAGACTCGTTCGTCAATACCACCCAATTAAAATGCTAAATTAAAAAAAACAAAAAAGGTTTAAAACAAAAATACATTCCGAGTTTTAGAATAATTCTCACGGTCGCAGTCGAGTCATATAGGGCTATCCTCACCCACCCCCCCTCTAATACTGGAGGGAAAGATTACTACTGTGTTAAATAGGAAAGATCAATTATATCTGCAGAGCAAGCCTAATCTTTTACAAAAATCAATTCCAACTTCTTAATCTTATATGTTTGTGGCTTTTGATATTCTCTCAATCCCTTTCAATAAAAATGTCAAAGCTGAATAATTTTCGAAAAGTATATTTCTCCTATACTCCAATGCAAACGTTTCAGTCCATATTTGAGGTAGTAAGTTCAATCACTGGAGGCGCAATACCCCAATGTGCGACCGCAGAATTGAAAGATCCTCATGATTCATTGGAAAGAACCCTACTGCAGAATTAAATAACATGTTAAATGAAGTCAATCCTGTTACCTGGCTTTCTTATCAAAATTGCCCAATGACCCCCCCCTGTTTTAAAGTCTCACACCAAATCTGTTTGCCCCAGATTTAGGGATCTGACACTGCATGACCCCTTTTTTTTGCTCAAAACCTTATTGTTTGTCCACCCTGTATTTTGTGTGTAACAAAAAGAGTAGGGGGATTTATTGTACATCAGTTGTAGGATTATTCTTAGCCATCAAATGCCCCCGTTTATTCTCATCCACGCCAAATGCCCTCATTTTATTCTCACTCTACCATACACTGAATGACCCCCCAACCCCTTTTTTTGGCAATAACACACCAACCGATAAAGCCCTGGATGAGGGTCAGGGTTGGTAGGAGCATGGACATCACTTTCATATACGATGCCCCCTCCCTAGTTCTGCTAAGCATAACTTCACTTATTTCTTTAACTGTTGTCATTAAACGGATGTGAAGTTATGCAAAACACATGGAATACTTTCCCCTGTTACCAGCTGAGCATGCCATTTCAAAGAGCAAAATTATCAAAGCTTGTCAAATCGAGTTGTTAATGACAACAATGTACAGAATAATGTGAAGTTATCTTAGCATAACTACCCCTAACACCACCCCCCTAACCCCCATCCCCCAGTGACCTAGCACATCCACTTACAGCAATAACAGCCCATTTTGTGACGAGCGCCCCCAATTTTCAAAATTTGATATTTTTGGCAAAGTTTTTAGTTTGGTAATTGATCTTGGAAACTATACCTGCGAACGAGAATGCTAAAAATAATTAGAATTGGGATCCCAGATTGGACTTAAAACGGCAAGGCTACACAAATGCTAAGTTTTATGTCCGTTCCATGATGAAATAGGTGCCAACCCACCCCGACCGGAGGGGGGGTAAAAACGACCGGAGAAGAAAAAGTTATGTAGGATTCCCTCCCCTTCCCTCTAAAAACATGACTTGCCTGAACCATAAAACAACTAATGATGAGGCGTAGACACGTACATGGCGGTATTTTCCGGGCATTTTTGTATATTGGAAGAGGCTGTTTTCTAACAGCCGTTGAATTATCATCGGAGATTTCCGATATTAATTTTCTCATTACGAAAGCCTTCGCTTGTAAACAAATGAACATTTTGAGCTTAAACCAGTCACAGGTAGGTTTACTAGCCCGTTACCAATTGGCAAACCGTGTAAGAATCTCAAAATTTTTGGAAAATAGGGGAGCTCTTCACAAAATGTGCTATTATTGCTTTAAAGAAAAAAAACAACACAAAAACAAAAAAAAAAAAAAAAACAAAAAAAAAACAAATGAACCCGTGGTACAGAGATTGAAAATGCTAATTAATTACCGCTAATGATCCTGCTAATGACAATACAAAGTTACCTTACCCGCATCCATTGTGACGTAAGAGTTTCACACACAACCTTGGGACCCACTCGGTCTGGGGGCGCGTCGCCAGTGATGTCATCGACTTGGCTGGGTCAATACGTTTGTGCATGCGATTCTGAACCTGGACATTTGTGTGTCTATTACAAACCGCGTCTCGATGGCCAATATTTTTTTTTGTAGTATCGGCTGATCACCGATCCGATCCAAAGATTTGGCCCATATACTGAAGATCGGCACCGGTTAAAATTTTAAACTTTGGGGGAATTGGCACCCATGGTTATAATCAACAACTCTGTACAGTCCACATTTGCTTTATGTTCGGATGAGGAAATTTTGGAAGAAATGTTACCTTTTTGAGCAATTCTTTGTCTCATGTTTCTACTTCAATTGGAAAAAATACCCATTATACCAAGTCCCTTTAATTCAGTACATCGGCTGAAATCGGCAGCCTCGACTTTTTTGGCAATCCGATTTTTCGCCGATTTTTGCAAAATCGGCCCCCGATCCAATGTCCGATACAAATATTGGTTAATCTCTATTTGTGTGCTAAGTTTCCTAAGTTCAGTATAAGGCTGCTTGGTCTAGTCGAAATTGATTTTTCCACTTTGGTTGTCGATCTGATCTTTAAATGTTTACAATGGCTAGAAGGAAAAACATTACCAGTAATGCGATGCTTTGCATAAACCTGGAAAATATTGAAATTTAAAGTTTACCTGCGTGACCTGAGGTGCAGCATCGGCCAGGTGATGCTGCCATTGGGTCTGATAGGTATTGGAGGTAGGTCACCCCCCGGAACTTTACCATCCATATTAACCCTAACAACCCGGACCTGTTCGTTTTGGCCGGCGACGCCCCAAATGCAACAAAAAAAAAAACGAAGGGCTCAATCTATTTTTATTTTAATTTAACGTGCTCCAGATGCAACGAGAGCCAAAGTTTGTGTTTCATTGCTCTCGGCCGTTTTTTCCCGGCACAGGATAAGTAGCGTAAAGGTCAATAACGGCCCAGAATGCAACTAAAACATCGCGTCATTTTCCCGGAAGACGTGCGCCAATGCAGCGACAAACATCGCGTCATTTTCCCCGAGGACGGCCCAGGATGCACAAAAAACAATCGCGCCATTACCTAACCGAAAGACGTCCCAGAATGCACGAAAACATCGCGTGCAATGCATAAAAACATGTAATAAATAATAAATATAAATAAACATAAATAAATAAATAAATAGTCTTATAGTATCCGCCATCTGAGGGGCGCTATTACGCTACATCATAGTCGTGCGTGGGGCTATTATGCTCGTCATGCTCCGTTTACGTCATGAATACGTTTATGCATATTAAAAAATAGCTTATTCGAAATGGTTTTTTTTTGGGCGGCTATCACATCGAAATCGAAATGTCTATGGCATTTGTACACGTGTCACCCCCTGATGAAAAGCATTGGCGCCTCTGCGGGCACACCGTCCTAAATGCAGTGAAAGCATCGCATCATTTCCAGTCAATCACGGCCCAGATGCCAACGAAAAACATCGTGCCGCGTATTTTTCCCGGAAGCCGGCCCAGATGGCAACGAAAACCATCGCGTCTTTCCGGGAAGACCGGCCCAAGTGCACGAGAAACTCGCGTCCATTTTTCCCGGTAAAGACGGCCCAGATGCAATGAGGCCGCAATGCAGTCATTTGCGCGACAAAAATCGTTGTTGACGGCCCATATGCAACGAATAACTTTTCCGACCGTTACCCAACGTTTTCGTTGGTCGCATTGCCCTCGGCCGTGTTAGGGTTAATAACACTCTGTCATGGGCCTCCTTTGCTGCTGAGAAAGGTTGGTCAAATACGTAAATAACTGGACAAAGCAAGTACTGAGAAACACATCCAACTCCACGCTTTTGTCACAATCAAGATGGACAGTACAACAGTCTTTCTCATTGGCCTCCTGCAAGGAGAACTCAAAGCTCCAAAGAATACAAAATTTTGCACTGCTCCGTCTTGTCTCTCTGTCCAGAACACGAGCACATCAACACAGTCCTCTACTTCTAACTGGCTTCCAGTCAAACGATTGCTTACAAAGTTCGCCCATCCTCACATACAAAATCTCAGTGGCATGGCACCTTTCACTCCTCTCCAAACTTGTTTTCGCAGTATGTTCCATCCCTGCGTCTCGTTCATCTGACAACATCTTTTTGAAAACTCCTTCTTCTGCTTGTACTAATCATACGGTGAACCAGCTTTTGCCATTGCTTGTCCAAACTGTGGCTAATTGCCAATCGCGATCGCAATGCAAGCCATCTCTCACACATTCAAGTCTGACTCAAGCTTACATTCCAAGTTGCCTATTCTTGATGTGCATCACTGCTTTTGGTATGTTTTGCTCTGTTATTTATGTCAGCGCATTGAGATGTTTCTCCGTTATGCGCTTTAATTAAGCGCTTTATTATATTATATATTATATAGCAATGCTACCTGGGCGCGAAATTCAACATTTGAAATGCATTGACTGCAGAGAGCCTAATATACAAGCAAATCAGACCGTATTCTCTAATCTGAATGACATGATTTTCCGTACGCAATTGGCCAAGTCCAATGTCAACTTTGTAATATTTATATATTAAAAAGGCCGAGTTGCAGACTACACTAGGGGTTGAACGAGGAGAGTGTTCACAAATCTGTATTACATTTTCCAAATATATACAAAAAATCTCAACTTGATATTATGAATTTGAAAGAGACATGGTCATCAATATGACAATTAAGGCCACGAGAATGAAGTTTTAGATTTGCGTCCGTACTCCCGCATGCTCCAACCTGTCCGCTGAAAATTTTCATTATTTAAAAAAAAAATCATTATTTTGCATAAAAATGCCTGTAGTCAAAGTTTCAAATCATCAAACCGCTGTACAAGAGTACAATTATGCAATAACATAAAATACATGCATGCAGACCTCTGAACATGACACATTTCTATCGCTGGCATTGTTGATGTGATTGATCTTTGTCAGTAGTTAGTCAACAAACAGAAATTGTAGATCTCCCGAGAGGAAAACGTCCTACCGTTGTGATGGGTCTCTCAAGGGGAACAGTCCATACAACCGGCAATTAGCAGCAGTGTCACACCCTTTTTTTTGCTGCAGGTACTACCAGCAAAAATCAACAATAAAAGATTGTGATTGGCTGGCTAATTGCCTCTAGACGGGATGAGTAGTTCACTAGAGCTGGGAGTTGCCATATAATTTTCTAATCTATCTGTGTACACAAACAGTATTTTCGTTCTTGTACCCGTACACGTTGATAATGTTCATTGAAGAAGACTTCTGGTTTGGCCCCTCCAACGCAAATATAAATTTTAGCACTATAATTTGTTTATAATCAATTTTCTTGGCTCGGTCCTGGAGAGGGTCATCAATTTTGGTTTGGGTAGAGGTGTGCATCACAAAGCGCTGAACTTGCAGCCTGAGAACCGATTTTTGAGGAAATTGAGTCTTTGGAGGCTGATTTGTTTAAAGATTTTATGGACTAGGAACTGATTTTTCGACCAAATTGAGGTTGTTCCAAATCCCAAAACTTTGCGTCAAAACTGAACATACTTGAGCAGAGGGTCTAAAGAACTGCAAGATGCAGAACTGTGTCAGTGCCCCCCCCCCCCCCCCCCCCCCCCCCCCCCCCCCGGCCAACATGTGACTTCAGATTCTTAAGCTGCCTTGAGAAGTTTGTATGGTCATAAGTTGTGCCAGTTGGAGTTGGTATTGAATTAGTGATGACTGATGATTTTTGAAGAAGTGGACTGCCTAAAATAATAAAATGCTGAAGCTTTGAGGACAATCACATCGAGGTAAAACAAGAGGAATTTTTTACAGACAGTCTACCTAGTAAACCTACACCTCTGAAAAAATGTCACGCCCGATGGAGCCGCTCAGTTCTGCCCGCATCTTTCACTGGCCGCGGGACAGTGTTAAATCGAGCCCTGAGGGAGAAGGAATAGGAAAAGAAGTTGTCCAATTACAAAAGTAGCTCATCTCTCCATGGACCGCCTAACGTCTGCCTCCTCGCCCCTTTCAAAATATGTTGGTGTTGTCTCTTATAACATTTTATAACAACCCTCCTTCAGGCATACCTACCCTGTGTTTAGATAAGGTTTCAATGGATCTTTGGTGTGAGTTGTCAAGATTAAAGACATTTATTCCATAACAACATAAAATACACAAGAACATTTTTATGGATGAAAGCGGGTGGGGGGAGCCTTTTGTCTATAACATGTTGCCAAGTGTTTGGAAATATTTCGTAAAGTAAAATAAGATTAACTCTAGAGGTGTTTTGAACGCAATCCCATACTGCACTGCACAACATACCTATACTATACTGTATTGTACTAACACTTGTCAGTACTTTAAGATAAAAAGTTGTCAAGAATTTGAGACACTGGCACATTTCAGAAAATAGAAATT
>JAMKCH010017119.1:0-51779 GCA_023653785.1 Ophioderma brevispina
GGCCAGCGTGCGGTGTTTTTACAGAAATTGATTCCATATATTTGCTTACTATCTTACTGTACTAGTAGGGGGGTCCGGGCCGTTGGGAACAAAAAAATTAGGATTGTTCGCTATTCATCCGAGGAAAAAAATTTTTCGTTTCTCTGGTGAACCTCATCTTCATACTGCCAGCGGATCCGGGGGGGGGGGGGGCACTTGTTTTCAAGGTGGATATGATGCGGAACAAGAAAACGCGTAAAAAGGAAGGGTCTCTTTTTTCCAACAGGCGGAGTGTACGCCGTACATTGGATTAGGGGTGTCCAACAACAGCAAAATTGAAAAAAAAGTAATGCTTTTTTTTCGTAAACCCTGATGATGATGTACAACTAGATCAAAATTTTCACAAATATGTAATTTGGACGTAAAGCAACATGAGTCAAATCCAGATAATAAGGTATATTAAATCAACAACAATGTATTGCTTACTTGTTTAGGGTAGCAAAAACTGATAAAAAAAGACTTGTTTATGGTAGCAAAACACACAAAAGTGGTTGTTTTTAGGGATCACTGTAAAAAAAAATACTGTAAATTTCTACAGGAAAATCCTGGCAAACAATTCTGCCAACAACTTACCGTAAAAATTACAGTATACTGTAAAAATTATTTATCACAACATCTAAACATATATATTTTGTGAATATTATATAGATCGTAATGTGTGTAGAATAAAACAGCACTGACGAACACCTCCATAACTTGGTAGGCCTATCAACAAATTTTTACGATGCATATACTGTAAAAATTTTACCGTTTTGGTTGTACAGTATATTACTCAAACTGTAAAATATACAGTAAATTGACCGAAAACCGTCAAAACCTGTAATTTTACGGGAGTTTGTTGGCAGATTGCCTGCCACGTTATTTTCCCTGTAAAATTTACAGTATTTTTCCTGTCAATTTTTGTACTTAATCGTATAATTTAAAATTCATAATTGGTCATATAATTGGTTGATGCCATTATAATTGCATAAAATGCTCCACTTTTAAATTGAGTCATTATAATGCCAGAAAAGAAAAATGGAAACTGAACATAAAATTACGTATTTGGCTGATTTCCAATTACAAGTCAAATATATAAGTTTTTTACAGTATTTTTACTGTAAAATACCTGGACTTTTTACAGTGTGTGGTGGTAATACTTGTTTTAGTGTACATTTCGAAGTCCATGTTAACGTATCATATCCACCTTTGAAACAATGTCTACCAAATGGTCTCAAAAGTGGGTGGTCATACTACGCAAATTTTTTGTAGATATTTATTAACTACAATACCGTGTTAGAACCCTCTGTTGAAGACAGCGTTGACAACAAAGCTCAGATAAAAAAAATGGCGGCCGGATAAGAAGCCATTTGCACACACGTAAGTCTAAAGGGCAATCATTTTCTCCAGGTTCCAACAAGATATGGTAGTTAATAAATACATTCAATACCCAGACGGAAATGTTTTTTTGTTTTTAATTTTTTAGTTTTTTTGTTTTTTTTAATTAGCTCATTTAAATTGCATATTTCTGCTATTCTGAATGTGCCCAAAAATGGAAGACGTTACATTTTTGAAGCAAAAATCGACAGTAAGTTTGGAAGCGGCGACTATATTGCTCAAAGGTATTAGGTATAATATAATTAATTATTATATACAAAGAACAGCTTTAAAGGTACTACTTCGGATATTTATATTTTTTTATGTTACCTCGCGAGGTCACAGAAACTATAGAGGTTGCTAAAAATAGTAGAAATTACTTGAATGCGTTGATGTCACTAAATTACGGTGCACATCAAAATAGTCACCAATGTTTGATCTAAATTCTATCGTGTTAAGGATGCGACGAGTGGGGGGGACGAGTGATTCAACATGGGGGAGGGCGGACACGCCCTGCTCATTGGGCATTTGGGATTTTTTTCAAACGGTAATTCTTGCAATACATTTCTATCGGCATCAACAAGGGATCTTTCGGGTAATAACTTCAACTTCCTTTGCCGACTTGTTGGATCATCATGTGGTCTGGTGCCAGCCCAACTACTCTACGCACCACTGATTTGGCTCTGGTCTACAGCCGCTGCGAAATCCCCCCCCCCCCCCGGGCCCCCCGACATGTGCAACAGCTCTCACACAGGTGGGGGTAGGACCGACATGTTCGATTTGGGCAGTGGGGATTGTCCAAACGGTAATCTGTGCAGCTGCTACGTGCCTGTTTACTATGAGCCAGCCTCTTTCATTCTCGAGATTTCATACACAAATCTCCTCTTAAACCCATAGGTAAATACAGTCAGTAATAACATTATAATTTAAGGGATAAATTATTGACTTCAAAATCCGTCGGGAGTTAGTGGATTCACCCCTCTCAAAATAGTGTACTTTCCAATAACGTCATTATAGCTTTAATATTACACGTGACCAATGCCTAGACTTTAGTCCAAGTCTGAGTGACACCGTAACCTACGGCGGTGCGGAAAGTGTGTAGTCTGTGTCCCAGACTCCGAAAATATTATCTAAATTAGTACTGCGCGAGAGATTAACTTATCAGATCCGTCATAGCGAATGCATGCCAATGAAACTAAATCTCAAATATCGCTGGAAAACGAAGGGTTTCGTATTGAGATTTTTTGCATCAGAAGGTCATAGGGGTCCGTTACTGATGTTTTGTTTTAATATTACGTACTTGGGGTTCCTGAACCTATAAATCCTAGCGAGAAAATTGGACGTTTTTGTCGGGTACTTTCGGTGCTCGCAAACACGGAAAGTGAACGCAATCGCATGGGGCCGAATCCCTTTTCCACAATGCATTTCGGTATTAGTCCAGTCTTGAAATTTTCAATTCAAACGCTGGTTTCATTTACGTTTTCAATTTTATAACCATTCTAATACGTACGTACCGTACCTCCGTAAGTGTAACCGTCCGGAACGCGTAATAGCGCCCTCCTTTGAAACGACGAGCAAATGCGATTTCAATCAATTCCGTTCAGTCTGTTTGCTGTCCAACCCCCCCCCCCCCGCGCTCTCACCCAAGAAAGCTGGACACAGTCCTCACGAGACCTTGAGAGCCATTACTGGTTGCCTCTTGCCTCCGTCCCACTCCCGCTGAGTTTTTTCTACCCCGTGCTTTCAGGCATTGCCCCTGAACCCACGAAACACACAGAAACACGAAAAAACCACACAACCACACGCCAAACTGCTAAAATAATGCCTCTGCGGGACACAATCCCGTGCTGCTAAACTATCAAAGAATCACCGACCATCTCGGCAGACATAGACGTGCTCTCGTCGACCTTTCTGTCGCCACGCTGCTAAAAAACTCTCCAGCTCCCGTTCAATATCTTACAGGCATGGAATACTGCCTAGCTAGATACTTCAAGACCAGACCGATCACTATTACCCCTATGACAGAAAACACTGGTAGCAAATCTTCCACGCAAGGATTGGGTCACCTTAAGTAAGTCTATTAGGTCAGACAGCTTAAAATTCATACGGTTGTTCTAAAGACTTTCTTGTTCTTAGTCAATTAATATCTAAATTAATATCACGGAGGCGGGACCCTGCCCCAATCCAGGACGGCTGATAGAAGGGGAAATTGCTCCTATATAGATCTAACAAAACAAATAACGCTATGCGGTGATCGTCAGGTTTGTATTATTACCTCTAGAAGCCGTAAGGGTTAGGGTTATAAGGGATTAGGGTTATAAAAAGAATCCTATTCTTGAAGTTTGGGCAAGAATGGGGCTTAAGATGTTTTTCTGTAGAATCCAATCGCTGGAAATGTGGGGGGGGGAAACATTTGTTAAAACAAGGCGGTAAAATAGTACAATGTAAATTTGAAATCAAAACAAATTGTCTTTTAAATATACAGTTAAGGTATCTTTCTCTTTATAAGGATTTAAAAAGTATAGTTTGTCTAGGTTGCACGGCTACAGTCCTGAACAGGTTCAAGGTCATCCTGGGACAAAAAATTATCCAGTGCTCAGATTTTGTTGAATGGTGCAATTATTATTGACCTGGTCCTACTGAAGCAAAACAAATATGTTTTAATCTTTGGGCAAACAGTCTGTACACAATGTGAGGTCGATTTTGGTGACCTTATAGACCATGTACACCCTTGTTACATTTGCCCTCTGATGACGCATCAAATGCCCAACACATTAAAATAAGGCAAGACGAACAATTGACACCACTTTCAACCAAATCGGAGAGATGGTAAGTTTTACCCCGCGAGTGACCTTGAACTTTAATAGGCTGTACCGTTTAATTGACCTTACCCAATTGTAGTACAACGGCGTCAGACTGAAAATTTCGGGCATGTCAGACGAGTATTATTCAATCTTTGAATTCACATTTACGAATCACCCTCATTTCGTGCCGACAACCAATGTAAAAACCGACGTAAAGGTTCCCTGGACTATACCCAATGTATAGGTGTGAATAGAAAACGTACCATGTATTTAATTTGACTTCATTTAACTTCACAAAAATTTCCCAGACGATGGGCCTTAACATCCTATTCAATAGAAAACTTCTTGACCACAGATGAACATCTTAACCCTCCTTATTAACTTTAACAAGTTAAATTGACTCATTTACTTCACAAAATTCTCCCAGACGATGGGCCATTAACATCCTATTCAATGACTTCTTACCACGATGAACATTCTTAACCTCCTTATTAACTTAACAATAAGATTTAATTTTAGATATGCCAAAACGCTTAACCTCCGAGTCGGTAGAACTGAAGAGGTTCCAGGGATCCTAAATAACTCGGGGATAGGACACTCGATCAACGAAGTGGATGCATAATCCCACACTGCTCTGCATGAAATCCGTTACTTATGGATCGCTGGTTGTACGTGGCGCTGTTCCGCTACGAATTCCGATTACGTCATTTTACTGCATATTAAACAATCAGGTTGACTTATCGTACATGGTGGCGCCATTACTATGGAATTAAGATTAATCCTGAAAGGAAAAGCTTAAAAATTTGATTTTTACATGTTGAAAGTGAATTTTTTCTAAATGTATTAAAGAAAGAAAGGCCATCAAAGTTAGGGTGGGATTTATCCGTTTTATGTAAAATTACGATATAGGCTACATTATGCATTTGTACACTCTCCGTTTAGGTGGTATTAGATAATTTTTCATCCGGATGATTAAACATTTGTTTGGCTTTTCTTTTCAAGATTCATCTCACGGCTTACTAATGCCTGCGAATCGTCTATTGGCATTTGGACACAGTGTCACCTCGCCTGGTAAGGTCCGAACGTGCCGGTGTAGAAGTAACATTGTCCGGCGTACTCATAGCCGGGGAACAATGTGACAATAGGGCAATCGATTCATTGACTCTTTAGCAACATTAGTTCCCCGCTTTATTCAGATTTATCGTCTACGGACGCCCCGGACTGTGGCTCCCGCCGACCAATCTGGCTTTCAACCGGTGTCCAGGCTACGCACTGTAATGCCCCGCGCACTGGCAGAATTATTAAAACATCCAAACATAGCCAGACATTGAAAGATAATGAACATTTCCAAGCCAAATCTTGTGAAAGTGACTTTACTGAAAACTGATTATGGTATAAAGAGTGGTATCGTAAGTGTTTGATTCAAGATCACTTATGCTTGTTCAAGTGCATGATCACTGTAAGTACCTTCATGTCGACCCTCAAACTGATGTCCGCTTGCCAAATTGTCAATAGTTCTGAATAATGCAATTATATAGTACCCGAGTATTAACCGGGCACTGTTGGCAGTTCGCCTTAACTGCTAGCGGATATTTGACCCCCACTTAAACACGTGGAATAGAAACTTGTACAGATCCCATATTAAATTTGTTAAAAACAACTGGAAAATCCAATCTATCTCACACTGTCTCAATCATTTTACTTTCACAAAACTATCTTGCGTTTGCATAATATTTATGATTTCATCAAACCATTAGGTATTTCAGCACTGTCTACATGTTCACTGTCCATGAAAAAATTGTTATGACCAAGGCTCTACATGCTTCAATACAGCAACAACTCCATGTGTCTTCAAGTTATTCAACATCTACAGCCCCGCGCTCCCGCGCGCGGGCAAATGAACTGCCCAAGGCAACTTACGGTGCAAGCTCGTTCAATACGAGATTGATCAGTTGATGCCTTACTCTATGGTAGGCCAAAGGGGCCACAACGTGGCAGCTAGCTGCGCGCAGCTTCTTTTTTTTCTGTTCGATCGCTATTTTTTTTTACAAAATTCCAATCGAATGTGTTTCTCTGATCACGTGATAGAGAGTTGAAAGCGCACTTAGAGTCGGGAGGAACAACCTCGTGCAATAAAATACAACTCAATTTATACTAGTAATTACTAATACGAAGCTCTATGCCTATAGTGTAGGCCTATATTGCAAATCTATTATGAGTGTTAAACTTGAAAAAGGATGAAAAAGTGTTCAGCACGCGGTGTTTATCAAGCCCACGCGTGCTTCAAATCAACCCCCTAGCTTTGTTAAAAAAAACATTATAACATTTATACACATAACCAAGTAATTACAATTATCGTTGAAGTTTACTGATAGAATTTTAATACTATTCCATATCCTAGACGTGACGCGCACCATGCCAGTATTGCTTTTTAACAAAACTAAGCCTGCAATAATGCATGGCGAGCAGTGGCCGCCAAGCTCTCCACTTATCGAAACGGATACACGCGCCGTAGCGATCACTATATACCATAGAACCAAGGCCTACCTCCCTACCCCTTGGTAGTGACGCTGCGGGATCATAGCGTCTTGCTACTGACAAGGGTTTGGAGTGCAGGTTACTTTTTATTGAGCAACGACGGAGTCCAATTGTGACTGACGGTACTCTAAGGAGTCATAATAGCTTCAGATTGTGACTGAACGGTATATAATTTCGGAGCATGAAACACGAGAAGGCCGACCCCCGGGGCCGGCCAATATCTAAATTGAGGAGTTGAGAGTTAGCCGTCCATGATTGTTAATTTTTGCAGAAGATACTGAAAGTCCGTATCTAAAACATGCAGAATATATATTCACACATAGTTGGAACAATTAAAGGATATAATAATACTCTCCTATCGCGTGCAGCTTGTACTAGTAATTATAAAATGTAGTTTAATTTGATGCACGAGTTGTTCCTCTGGACTCTACGTGCAGCTTTAAGCGATCACGTGCGTGCAAAAACGAATTCGATTGGTCAAATAAGCTGCACGTACGAAAATTAGCTGCGCTGTAAGCTAGCTGCATGTTGTGGCAAACCTTTGCCTCCATAGACGTCTGCTACACAGCCTCATTTTTGGCCCCAAGTTTTCTAATCACGGTATATATTTATCGCTGTACATACAAGCGAGCACAAGTTTCCACTGCATTTTGAATTTTCCGCGCAAAGTGATGGTCATAATTTGCTAGTTCCTGACTGTATTACTTACTTTAAATAGTTATAAATGGTGTCTGAAAATGATCTAAGTTCCAAGCCAGTTGTAGTACAAAGCAAATTTCTGATAAAAAAATAGTGAAAGGAAATATAAACAATTTTCGCCTTCCGACATATAGCTGGAAACCAACGCAGCACAAACCATGCTGTAATTGTTTAAAAAATTGAACTCCATTGTCCCTTGGCCACTCTGGTCTCTGGGCGTTGCATGTGCGTCCTCATTCCCACACAGCTGTTGATTTTGCAACCATAGTCCGCCACGTAAATAGTCATATCGACCGACCTGTTAACAGCATGTCCCATTTTCTCGGCATTCATACCGTTACAATAGTCAGACGTCCAAAAAAAACTATTAATCAAATAAGTTCATTTTGGCCAACAACTTATGTTCATCTCAACTGAAGTTGACTGATTCTACCTAGAAATGTTTCCGCTTTCATAGATTTTTTAGTTGGTGTAATTTAGGGGCTGTTCAGGAGTTAAGGCCATTATCTGAGACTTTGAAAAACAACGTTGGGCCCGTTGTTGCCTATCCCGATATCAACAGAGTTTGCCATTTAAAAAAGCAACTTTCAACAAGAAAAGCCATTTCTCTATTGAAAATTCAATAAAATAGGTATAAGTGCTGGCTTGCTTTGATATACCCTAATATATAAGTTTTAATGTCACAACTTTGCCAATAAAACATCTAACATTGGGAAATTCTAAGCCAAACAGTCCTTTTTTGTCTCAAAGCCTTACGCCAGGTGTCAGCAAAGGTAGATTCATAAAACCACCCTCGCTGAAAGTAAACCGCGGCCTTTGGACCCTACACATCATTTCCTTTATTGTTATTTGTTCAATGCTTGTTTCTTCGCATGTTCCTTCCTGGTATCTTGGAAACAGTAGGGAATGGGTAGGGGAAATTGACCCTCCCCATTAGAAGCGAGTCCGGACTTTGTCCCCCAACAGAGACTTGTGGCTGCCCCCTTGCTTTCAGCAGTAAAATTCACAAATTGACATGAATTCATGATTACTGTCCCCCTGAGAGTGATTCCCCAATTTCCCCACAATAATAATTTCTGGTGGTTTCTGTTTGAAAAGTAATTAGTGATTCGTTTCAAAGCATAATAATGCATTGGCTCTAATCTCTACCATTTCTTTTGTTTGAAACAGTTTAATCCCAGATGAGACACAGCTTATACCTTTAGTTTCTTTAACTCAAGTGAAACTGGCCAAATGTAATTTTATCCTTGTGTGTTCAATTGACAATTCTCCAGTTAGAGTGCATCAAATTGGAAGGAATAAAAAGCGAGGATTTAGCTTAGGATTTCTGGTCTAAACAATAAATATCAAAATATCTCCAAAAATTCCACATTTATATTTTTTTTCTAATTTTTGCGTTTGATTGTATATTTTTTTTTTTTTTTTTAATTTTTTAGTTTTTTGCTTTTTTTAATATACTTTATTATAAAATGCTAGTTCCTGCCCGTGTATTACCCCAGTCAATTTTAATTGTTCATATTTTGAAAGCCAATATCGGAACGGTTTCATTGATAGAGGTCTCCGCCTTGATAAACTTCGCTAAGTGAACGTTCACATTTTTTGAAGAGTAATCTTCACTATATTTTTTTTTAATTTTTTAGTTTTTTGAAATTTTTTAGAATTTAGAAATTTAGTTTTCTTGATTTGAAAGGAGGATCAACAATAACGGTTCTTTTAAAGGCACTATCAGTGATTTGCTTAAATCATAAAATCGAAAAAATCTTCAAAAATCAATTTTGCATTCTGTAACAAGTACGGGGACCCTAACATACCCTGCACAATACTAAGACCAGAGGCAACCCTAATAAGCACAGAATCCCGATATTTAAGCCATTACTGTCCGAACGACACTTACTACAGCACGTAAATTCAATGAAGAGTCAAATCTTTGAAGAACTGCCGTTTTCGTCCTTTTCTGGCAAATGTTCAGTTGGAAAAAATAACTCTTACAGACTTACCTTCGATTTTAAGGTATTACTGCAAATTTCAATATTTTGACTCTTTCGGGTGAATCACTGAGTGTGTCTTTAACTAACTGCCTGTACATTTTTGTACAAATTTTTTTGAAGTCAACAGATACGAGTGGTGTTTAGATCACTAGTGCAATCTAATTAATATTCAAAATCCACGTTGACTGTGCATACGGTGAACGTAAAATAAAGTCCTTCTAAAAAATGTTAGAAAAAAAAACATCAATTTTTTGTCCTCCTGGCGGCCATCTTGAATTTTGTACATTTTAGGCCTGGGGCACCCTTGATTTCGCATTTTTTCCGGATTTTTTCAAAAATAGTATCAGTACACATAACTTCATCAAAGTGAGGTTGATGAGCATGATCTTAAAATGTCCACCTTCTATTAGCCCCCTCGACTAATAAGACAAAATGCTGAGATTTTATTCATTACTGTCCGTACGAACACTTACTACAACACCAAATTGAATGAGAGCTTATCTTTGAAAACACTGCCCTGTTTTCTTCCTTTTCTTCATATTCCAGTTGCAAAAAAAGTAAGTATGAAAATTCTACAGATTATTCTTCACTTTCAAGCTTAACTGCAAATTTGGAATATTTTGACTCTTTCCAATGGATCACTCATAGTGTCCCTTTAATTTGCATACACTGTAAAAAAATACTGTCAATTTTACAGGAAATCCTGGAAGCAATTTGCCAACAACTTACCGTAAAATTGACGTTGCTAATGCAATGGTGCGCCCAGCATGCGAGTGTATGGTGGTATATCTGTAGCAAAACCTCGCTCATCGTCCCGCTCCGGATCGTATGGTGGTATTCTGTAGCAAAACCCCGCTCATCGTCCCCCCAGAGCGCTCCAATAAATATGGAGCGGTCATGGAGCGTCCGTGACGCTCCTTTACCGTCCATTGTTGGTATCAAGTTTCGTGAGCTCGGGATTTAACACTAGATTCTTGCTTATCACGGAATAAACTGCATCATGTGCTTGACTTTATTCCGTAGAGTAGAATGTCGCATGAAACCCAACACAACCCTGGACACCATATGGTCAAACGTGGAGCGCTCCTGGCGCGACGATGACGAGGTTTTGCTACAGATATACCACCATAGGAGCGCTCCACGTTTTCAATACTCGGTATCCATGTGCGCTTGGTTTCATGCGACATTCTACTCTTTTACGGAATCAAAAGTCAATACGATGATTGCAGTTTATATTCCGTTATAAGACAGGAATCTAGTGTTAAAACCCGGAGTCACGAAACTTGATACAACAATGGAACGGTAAATGGAGCGGTCCCGGAGAGCTCCAATGACCGTCATGCACCGCACCATATTTTATTGGAGCGCTCCTGGAGGCGGACGATGAGCGAGGTTTTGCCTTACAGATATACCACCAGAGGAGTAGTGCCCATCTCTCTGTCATTGGCGTTTGGGCCAGAACCCCGATTCCCTCATATAATGTTGCATTGTGGGGGGTTAGCCACTCCGCCAAAAAATTACAGTATACGGTAAAACATTAATTAATCGAAAAACTTAAAAATATATTATTAGGTGAGTGATTAAGAGATTGTGAATGACGAAAATACTAACTTAGTGGGTTTATCCGCCAAATGTTTGCAGTGCATATACTCTAAATGACAGTTTGTTGAAAATGTATTACATCAAACTGTAAATATACAGTAATTTTGAATGAAAACTTTTGTAAAAGCGGTATATTTACGGGGTTTTGTGGCAGAAAATTGCGGCCGGATGTTGCTGGTAAAATGTACAGATTTTGTCCCCCTGTAAATTTGAGTACAGTACTTAATCGTATCTAAATTGAAGAGTCATCGGTTTGTATTAATAATTTGTTACAGTTAAACTTCGCAATAAAGGCTTATTTTAAATTTTGTTCCTTAGGGGACGCACCATAGACTTCAAGGGGGGGGGGGTTTGGAAGTTTGGGTGAGGGCAAGTTGTTTTTTCGTTGGCTTTTGGAGGCAAGTTTTTTTTTTTTTCTTCAAGTCATAGGCTGGATTTTTTGTGCCTACTGGAGGACGTGTGCGTGTTTTCGTAATAAGGTGCAGGTAAAGTTTTTTTTTTTTAATGGAAAGTTGGGGGAAAGTTTTTTTTTTTGTGCTCATATGGTGGAGTGAAGTTTTTTTTTTTTAGAAAAATCCAAACCCCCCCCCTTGAAGTCAAATGTGCGTCAATTATAGCGCCCTGGAATCTTGGACATTACGTACTCTCCTGGTATGTTCCAATTCCCGCCAAAATACTGTACTTTTTAAGCGTTTTCTACAGGATGTTCCGAGTACATATTACACGTAATTTTTGACAGTGTATGGCGTAATACCCAGTTTGGGGTAATTATGGCCATAGTTCATTTAGTTTGTAAATTATTAATCATTTGAAAGAAAAATGATTTTCAAACATGTTTTAAGTCAAAATAAAGGAAAAGGAAATGAACACTGAGGTTTGACGATATCATTACATAAACATGCCGTCCCGATATTCTGTCCAAAGATGTCACCACAATGTAAGGATATTAACCTTTAAATACGAGAAGATAAAAAAATATTACTGATATATCCTAACTCATTTCAGTTGACTTGGGCAAGAACCGTGACCCCGTCCTTGGGATGGGACTTAAGTTCCGTCGGTTCCCATGTACAGAGAGAATCACGCCTGTTGCAATGTCTCCAGTCAGTGTCGCAAATGATTATAGGGTAATACCCCTGGCTGTCGGCCCAATTCCGTCCCGGTAAAATGGACCCCAGTGGAAAAAAGCTTCCAGTTCCGAGGCTTTCTTGAGGCTATCCAGGACATTGTCCGATATAAATCAAATCAAACTAATTTCCGCAAAATTACAAGATGTAGTGGATCTGCATCACTTATGTGTCTCAAAATTATGACGACATACAGCGCATAACGCATATGGATTGTCAAAAATTACGATGACTTAAAAATTGTGAGTTTATACCTCCCTCTTAGCGATAATTGTTATGTTAAAATGCCTTATGGGTACACACCACCATTGCACGGCGCCATAGACTTTGTTATAAAATGATGGTCAGAATAATGCTAGAACTCGAGTTTACCTTCGTTTTTGGAAATACGGATTATCGGAATACAAAGATTAGAACATTCCTACAACTATACAAATTTGACTGTAACATTTACGTTTTTAGATTTTTAGATATTTACTGGATTTTTTTATATGATGCGTATTTTCATCACGACGGGTTCACTTCGAACTCTTGCCTCGCATGCACCTTGTGTGTTAAATACGCCGATCACACTTAGATTTCATTCAAATTTCGATGTTTTCCTTTTCAAATTGTAGTACACCTTCAATCCTTCTGCTAAAAAAAATTTGGTCAAAAAACACAGACTTACTAAGAATATCTCAAATTATACACAAAAGAGGTACTACAGTCGTTTGCACGGACAATGATTTGTAGGTTGCAACTGAATAAAACGCTTTCCAAACATATTCAGAACAAAACAACCATTCAATTTTTTAACCTGCAGCCTTGGACTGGGACGTATTATGGTGGCGATTGGGGGGGGGGGAAATGGTTAGACGACACTATAGGCTATTGGGGAAACTCACTCTTTTCTTGAGTTTAGGATGTAGGCCGACTTTTGCCTTATAAGTAAATGCATTTCGTGTTCATGTTAAAATGTCCTCTGATGTCCTTTCATTATAGGCCTACCACACTTAACTAGACTAGCTAGCCTAGGGCAAGGCTAAACCAGGCTATGCCTATAGCTTAGTCTAGCTAGGCCTACCTAGTCCGAACAAGGCACTCTAGCCAAGGTCCTAGTCTATCAATTGACTTATATATGCGTGTTCGCGTACTTTAAAAAAAAATCGGCAGATTCCATTTCGGAGGCGTGCACTGTTTCGTCCTATTTTTTTATCAAAACACTCTGTCTTAACACTTAAGTGCCAATGGGGGGGGGGGGTTCCATAGTACCCACAATTTTATTTGCGATTTCTCGGTTACGCAATCAAAGTTTCAAGATTTTTTGCTAATTGTCCTGATTTATGATACGCTTTCTCCTATACAAAAAAAAATTAAATCCGCGGCCACGGCTTCATTAAGAATATTAGGTGGGTCCCTAGGAACCCCCCCCCCTTGGGCACTAACGGAAGTGAAAATCAAGATATTTTAACTAATTAAAAAATTAAAGTATTCAATCTTGGGATTATTTGCTTAGATTATACCTTAGGATGTAATTATAATACTTAAATAACATTTATATGCTAATAGCATCAATTTGAATTTTTGTCATGCCGTGCTTCTTAACTGTGAAAATCTATAGGGAAAATAAAGGCGATTTTGAAGTTTATGAGAAAAATACAAGATGGGGGGATATTTTGGCTATATGTTGCAATGATTTTGCTGTAAAATTTTACAGTAATTTTTTGTCCCTGTACATTTGAGTACTTAATCGCATAGAATTGAAGATTCATCGGTGTATAATAATGTTGTTTACTCATTAAAATTCGAATAAAGGCTCATCTTTTAAATTTTGTAAGGGACGCACCATAGACTTCAAGGGGGGGGGGGTTTGGGAAGTTGGTAGGCAAAGTTTTTTTTTTTCGTTTGGCCTTTGGCGCAGTTTTTTTTTTTTTCTTCAAGTCATAGGCTGTGGATTTTTTTTTTGCCTACGTAGGACGGTGTTTTTCGTAATAAGGTGGCAGTAAGTTTTCTTTGTTAATGAAAGTGGGGAAAGTGTTTTTTTTTGCTCATATGGTTGGGTGAATTTTTTTTTTTAGAAACTTCAACCCCCCCCCCTTGAAGTCAATGGTGCGTTCCCTTATAGGCCTGGAATATTGGACATTACAGTACTACTCTCCTGTATTTTCCAAATTACAGCCAAATACTGTAATTTTTAAGCTTGCTACATGATGTCCTGATGTAGCATTACAACGGGTAAGTTTTTACGTGTAAGGCGTAATACCCAGTTTGGGGTAATTATGGCCCTAGTTCATTTATTTTGGTAAATTCCTAAATCAAATTTGGAAAGAAAACATGATTTTTCATCAACTTTCACATGTTTAATCAAAATAATGACAGAGAAATGAACACTGATTTTGACGAGTATAATGTAGTATAAACATGCCGTCCGATTATGTCCAAAGAATGTCACCAACAATGTAAGGATATTAACCTTTAGAATACGAAGACTAAACGAAATATTACTGATATATCCTAACTCAGTCAGTTGGACTTGGGCACATGACCATTGACCCCCGTCCTTCGGAGGGGACCGTTAAGCCGTTGGTCCCGTATGTCAGAGGAGTCAAACCGTGTGGCATGTCCTGCACATTCAGTGCGAAAAAGAGTATAGGGTCATTACCCCTGGCTGTCCAATTCCGTCCCGGTAAAAATGGACCCCGTTAAAATAAGCTTCATGTCGAGGCTTTCTTTCTTGGCTATCCAGAAACATTGGCCGAATAAATCAATCAAGCTAATTCTACAAAATTACAAGAATGTAGTGTATCTGCATCAATTCAGTGTCTCAAAATTATACGACATACACGCATACACGCATATTGATTGTAATAAAATTACATACTTAAAATTTTAGTTATCCTCCCTCTTAGCGGATATTGGTGTTATTTGAAATGCCTTTATGGGTACACCACACATTGCAACGCTCCCATAGACTTTTGTGTGTAAAAGATGGTCAGAATTATGGCTATAACTCGAGTTACCTTTCTTTTTGGGAAATACAGATTATATGAACGTAAGAAAAAATAAAAGGGGCACCACTGCACGGCAAGCTAAGGGAACAGGTAAGGAGGAGGAATCTAGAGTCCCCACCCCCCCAGCCACCGCAACCCCCCCACCTACTCTCCCCCCCGGCCGCCACCCCCCCCCACGCCCCTCCCCGCCCGCCTGACCCGACCCCCCCCACCCAACACACACACAAAACAAAAAACACAACGAGAAAAATAATTCTCGTCACATATCAAAATTTGGCCTTGTAACCTTTACGTTTAGATTTTTAGAATATTACTACTGATTTTTTATAGTGCCAGTCTTTTCAACGGGTTCACTTCCGATCTTAGCCTCGCATGCACCTTGTTTGTTAATACGAGGGTCCGTCGGGCCGATCACACTTAGATCTCATCACATTTCGATGTTTTCCTTTTCAAAATTGTCAGTACACATTCAATCCTGTCTGCTGAAAAATAAGATTTGGTCAACAAAATCCCAGAATTACTAAGATATCGGCATAACAATTATCACAAACAGGTACTACAGTCGTTTGCATCTTAGCAACTGCTTTAGTAGTTGCAACGTGACTAAAACGCGTTCTTCAAACATTCAGACAAAAACACCATTCAGATTTTTAACATGCCGTCCTTGGACCGGGACGTTATTGGTGGTGGCGATGGGGGGGGGGGCGAAATGGTTAGACTACACTTAATAGGCTATGTGGAATCTAACATCTTTCTTGAGTTTAGGATGTAGGCCTACGTTTGCCCTTACAAGTAAATGCATTCGTGTTCATGTATAAATGTCCTCTGATGTCCTTCAATACTGTAGGCCTACCATCACTTTAGCTAGACGAGGCAGCCAGGCAGGCTAAACCAGCTATGCTATAGCTTAAGTCCCTAGCTAGGCTTAGCCTAAGTCACGACAAGGCCACGCTATCCTAGCCCTATTCTAATCAATTTGATTTATATATTGCGTGTTCCGGTACTTTCAAAAAATCGGTCAGATGCCATTTCGAGCCGGTGCCGTTCGTTCCTATTTTTTTTTATCAAAAAACACATCTGTTCTTAACACTACACAAGTGCCTGAAGGTGGGGGGGGTGGGGTGGGGTCTTCCATAGTCAACCCAACATTTGATTTATTTTGCGGATTTCTTTGCTCGGTTACGCAAAACAACTTTCAAGGATTTTTTGCTTAAATTTGTCTGATTTTATGAAACGCTCTTCCTGATACAAAAAAAAATTAAATCCGCCACGGCTTCATTAGATAATTAGGTTTGGGTCCCCTAGGAACCCCCCCCCCTTGGGCACTAACGGAAGTGAAAAAATCAAGATATGGACTAATAAAAAATTAAAGTAAGTACATCTGGGATTTATTTGCTTAGATATATCCTAGGAAGTAATTAATAATACTTAACTAAACATTTTATATGCTAATAGCATCAATTTGAATTTTGTCATCCGTGTCTTCACTGTGTCAGTCTATGGGAAAAATAAGGCGCTTTTGAAGTTTCTGAGAAAAATACAAGATGGGTATAAATTTTGGCTATATTTTCAATGATTATTTAATTGGTTATTCTAGAAGTAGAATATAATAATTATTCTTGGTTCAAACCTTATATTGAGTTTTCTGAGGATAGGAAATTTGCGACCCACTCTCTTCGAAGAGTACAAATGTCAATTGGCCACATAGTCTAGGTCAAAGTTCGATTTTCATTTTTTTGTTGGTATGTGGTTCTTACGTGAACCCCCATTCTTTGTGTTAGGTTCATGATCGAACTCCCGGGAAAGTGGTTATCTGGTTGGGTCCTAAACCCCCCCCCCCCCTTGGGCACTAACGGAACTTACATTTTTAATTAGCTGGGCACTTAGTGGTTAACACTTAAGTGACCATGGATTTTTCACTCCCGTTGGTGTCCCAAGGGGGGGGGGGGTTCCACGCCCCCCCCCCCCCCAGGAAACCACTTCTCCCAGGGAATTATTTGCACAAATCTAATACCACAACTGTGGAAGGATCATAATACAACCCCAAATCATAATAAAAAGTTAGATTTGTTATTTTGGGTGCAAATTGAAGGCAAAACTTGTTTTTTTCCAACACCGCGAAACATTGGGCGAAACGACGGAAAATTCCAAATTCGAGCCTTGCGCTTACATCAGACATTATTTTGAAAACTTATTCTTAGGTTGAATTATTCTAGAGACCCAATTTACTTAATATTTAACACAACCAGCAGTTTTTAGGGAATCCTGTAATTTTTTTAAGGTGTTGCAAAATGCCCGTCAATTTCCCATAGAGTTTGTACAGTAAATCGGTATTGGTCGCAACGTTAAATGATGAATTGGTTGTTTTCAGCACAATAAAGGTTAATTATTTAAAATGTTACTAATAATTGGGTTTACTTACATGTATGTGTGACTTATACAGCAAAAAATTTGCTTTGGTTCTCGGTTTCTTATTTTATTTTTAAAATATTCTCAAATGACTTCCGTTGTTGCCGATTGGCCGATTTAAATTTTTTTGGTATGAAGAAGCCAGGTTAAAGTCAGCAATGACAAAAATTTCTGCGCGAAAAACCCACGCGTAAGCGGCCAGCTCGAAAATAAACGTGGGAGGGTCCCTCGGACCCCCCCCCCGGTCACTTAAGTGTTAAGAAAAAAAATTGGCTTCAATCCGTCGGGGTAGTGGATTAAACCCCGCTGCAATAGTGGAATTTTGCCAATAAACCGGTCATTTAGATTTAAATCTTTTGTGAACAGGCCTAGTCTTTTTAGGCAAGTCTGTGTGTAACCTTCGATATGCCGTAAGAGCGCCCTCCTCCTTAAGTTTTGGAGGTGCCCAGCTCCGGTGGATCTCTATGGAAAATCCCAAAAGTTTAAAGAGACATGAGAAATTTCCAGAAAGAGCGCCCCCAATTTTTCTCGAACCCTGGTTTTTTTTTTAAACATTTTGGAATGCTTACCAATAAGTATTAGATCACACCTTACGTGAAATAAGCCGAATACGCCGTTTTATGTACTAAGATGACATATTTAGTAGTATTTCTTCTGTCGTGCACGACAGAAAGTCAAAGCATGGTTTTTCTATGGGGCTACTGATTACGAAGCAGGCAGTTCAAAACGGTTTGCGGTGTGTTTTTCTTTGCACCTGGTTGTCCAATAACCATTCGAAAGGTATCAGTAGGTAGTGGTCCTCCAACCGATCAGAGTGAAATTTGAGAGAATTCGTATCCTAAAATCTCCTCCTGTCACTTTAACGTATAAGAATCGTTTTATGGGTGTGGCCTTGTGCAGTAAACCGGTCGCACGGTTAGTACAGAAAAAATGAACCGATCATACAAAGACGATTCTAGATCTAGAGAGAGGCAAATCGTTACTTAATCTTTAGAAATGCACCGGCTCGCATGTTTTGCCTACCACACCAAAACCTAAGTACCAACATAGAACAATGGCTGCCTCCCGTTCTTCCACATACGGGGGGTGCCGCTTTGCATATACAACACTCGGTAGTGATACAAATTAAGGTAATGGGTTAGAGGTGGCCAGATGTAAAAATTGTGTACCTGGATCATTGTGCCAGATACTCTTTTTTCTCATAGCAATGCGCGCTTAGTTGAAAAGATGTATTCATTGAGGCGGTTTATTTAAATCAGACGACTGTGTGGCATTTCAATTCATTCGATTTGTGTGGCCATGGGTAGGACAAAATTTTAACCACCCACTAGCTACCCCACATATCCAACACTGATATTTTGGCGATTGTTTTTCGATTGACATTATGGTGTATACAAGCACCCCAAACTGATAATTTATTCCGTGCAATATGCAAAATGTGCAAGCGCCCAGCACGGACGACTTTTTTTGAATGCGTTTCACCCCCTTGGTATCATAATCCTTTTAACATCCATAGAATCTATAATTCCACGTTTAGGCGACGAAAATAAAAAACCCTGTTTTTTTTTTTACGGGCCCGACCGACCCGTACTTTCAGTTTTTGCAGATTTCTTTTTTTTAGTTTTTTCCAAATCAGTAAATCAAGCTGTTTTAGCCCAAATTTATCAATTTTGGGCAAATTATTTTATAGAAAATTTGTTTTTTAAATTTTTGATTTTTTCTCGTAGTTTTAGATTTTGGTCTATTTTAGGCCAATTTTGATCTCAGAAAAGAAAAAAATTAAAAAAGAAAAAAAACTCCCGAACCGACCGACCCTACTCAAAGTCGCTCGCCCGTAACACAGGGTTTTCTTTTTTTTCGTCGCCTTATACTGGCATTTATATAGTACCAGTTAAATCCTACGTCACTTCTTTTGTTTGCCTGCGAATCCAGTCCTCTCGAATCGTTATGGCCCATAGTTTAAAAAAAACTCTAACAGATACCATTGCCCAGTGTGTAACAGTCAGGCCGACCCTATTTCAAGATCCAAGGCCCTAACTGTTTACAAAACATTGCTGTTAACTAGGTCTATAGAGTTTGCTTATTTTCGAGGGATGCTAAATAATCCGACCATCTCCCCCCCTCCCCTCCCCCCCCCCGAAGTGTATACTTTTTTTTTTGCTCACAGTGCGGTAGTAGCTAATATGAATACAATATGCATACGAAATAGCATGTATTCACAGAAAAATAGGCAAGTACCCATTATTGTTAGAGCTATCGGCCTTCGGTTCTTTTTATAATTTAGGAAATGATCCACCAACCTATAACGTAAGAAAACCTGACATACATAGTCCACTCATGTTACAGTTGAAAACCTAGACATACTTGCATACAGAGGGTTTTTCTGTGCTGTAAACTGGTGTACAAACCCTCCCAAACACATATCAAACAAGTAGAAAAAAAGGAATCCTTGCAAGACATTCTATATTGCATAAAACCTATGTGCCCCTTTTTGCCTATATAAATTGGTTATTATTCAACATATTAACTCTGTTTTATTAACTGCAATTTTATTTTTTACACAACTATTAACTCTTGTTTTCATTAAAAACTGTTTTATGGTTATGCTTGCAAATGTGTTTGTAAGTTGATACCTTACCGTGGAAGTGAGATGATAATTTCAGATGGCTGCCGTTTTTAAACCAAAATTTAAAAACCTGCCAAGAACACTGTATGGGACAGGTGTCTTTGTTGTTGTTCAATTTCTTCAGGTAGTTCTGAAACTCCTCTGTATAGTGAAGATCCAGTCTGTATGGGAAGGGTGTATGCTATCTGTGATTGAGGAAAGGTTCATCAAGGTTGGTGATTATTCTGAACCGTTTTGTCAAGTAGAGAGCTAAATTGGTTGACAACCCTGTGGTTAATGCACCCCTCAGCTGATTCACCTTTGATTCGTATACTATGGGGTATCCTTCTTGTCCGTCATCTACCTCAAACCATCCTGCAGCATAATGGGTGTTTTTCAAGATCTAGGGTGTCAAGCGCTTCTGCCGTCTGACTTAACATGTTCCCCCAAGCACCATGGTGGTAGCAGCATCAAGTGCAGCCTTCTAGCAGCACATGTTTGCATGGCTTGCACACTTCTAATGGGGGATATTAGTAGGTGTTATTTTAGTCCTTTTCTCTAGCTATCTTTGTAACCTTTGTCATTTGATGCCCAAAAGGCAGTAGTCGTCTGCTTTCGCCTACGAGCATCGCAGTGGCATCATTTCTCAGGTGGACTGTTGTGAGGAATATCATAATAACTAGTACAGCTCTTTTTGTCTTTCAAGCGTTCAACAAGAGTGTTGAACATTGTTTATGTGCCTGCTACATTTACTGCTCACAAGGCTTTGTATTTTTCACAATATAAAACCTTCCTACAGGTTCATTTGTTTTTCATGGATCTCTGGTAGGATGACTTATCTGGCCCCTACAATAGATCTTAATTAACAGACTTTAAAAACTTCAAAAAGGTTTGTAGGCTCTGTTAATCTACTATCTTTCCTGACAGAATGTAGTCCAGTTGGAAGTTCTCCATTTGGGCGATGGTATGTCCACAATCTACTTGCTTGATTTTGAATCTGGTTTTTATGGCAATAGTTAAATTTGTTCATGAGATCCTTCATGTACATACCATTTTCTGTTGGTCTCCGTTGTTGCAAGTGACGCGCGTCTTCAAGGGGCCCATGCTTAGTCTTGTGATCCTCTAGGGATTTACGATCTATGGACTGGAACTGGGTTTGGCGTGGATATTCAGGATAAAATTGAGAGCCAATGGGGGGGGGGGGGGGGGGGGGTCCCTTCCATGCCAATTGAGCAATTTAAATTTCGTGGTAATTTGAACTCCTGTAAAGAGGACACTTCCTATTTGTTTACCTCACTGCACCCCCTTTAACGTTTCATACTGGATGACCTCATTTTTATTGAGCTTGTATACCGTAAATGATTTATTTTTGGTACATTTTGCATCGGATGGACCACTTTTTCACCTGGCTCGGCTGAGCTTCATAAAACCATCACTTCATATAAGGGACCCCCCCCCCCGTACGGCTACATCTACTTGACAAACAACGTGTTTTGAATTAATACTATCTAATATAATTTTGCTAAAATAGAGATTTCCCCATCGGAATTGTATCTGACAAATCATTTTAAATGTCAAATTAAATTTTGGTGGGAAACAACCATCTTGAATATGACCAATCATTTTCCACTGTATGATATATAAATATGCAAGTGCTACAAAACAACAACATTTGCCAGGCATAGGCACTGCATACTGGTTCAAATACTACAGAAATTTGAAATTTTTCCATAAACCGCATTTATCATCTACCACATTTGTCGAAATATGGGCAAATAAGTCCACGTAATTAAATCAAATTAGCATGTCTTGTGCAGGCTTCCCGTTTTCCTACATTTTGATATGTGGTGTTTTTGAGATCGTTGACTCTAGTTTCCAGCAAAAAAAACCTTCTGTAGCAATTTGTTTAGTCCAGGTGTATCTATTGTGTCATAGATTTGGGTGGACTATAAGGCCGTATGAAAGTCGATGTTATTTTTCCCGTAACCCGCCCGGCGTTCATGATTTTCTTCCTGCCCACGTTTGAGATGCTGAAATCCCTAAAAAGTTCATTATTTTGTATTTTAAGAACAAATCAAGTTTCTTCTTGTGATCACATCTTGTGATGTGGATTTAGTAGATTTTAACCAAAGAACCAGTCCGCAAAATCATTTTTTTTAAATATAGGGTGGTTTTTGAACACATGCATCTTATTGGAAGGCACGGCCTGAGGTTGAGGAATTGGCTGGTTATACATGCAAAATTCACGAAGAAGGAAACAATGAAATAGTTTGCCTGCTTATTATTTACACTCAAAATGTTAACGGAAAACATAACATTGACTTTCAATTGGCCTAATCTTCTTGTCAGGGGCTGTCTATCACTACACTCATGGGCGGGGCGCTCTACCCCCATTTTGCACCAAAGAATAATATTTTTGATAAAGAAACGACCCTGCGCATGCATAGTTTTAGTGAAACAGATACGTACTTATGTACTTGAATATTTGTTCGGCCTCCCTGGTTTTTAACCATGGTGGTCTAATCATCTTAATCAAAACCTACGGACCTGAAAATGTAGAGATTTTATATATATTTTTTTTTGATGGTAATTCAAGATAAATTACTTGCAATCACCGTCGGCCCTCTTGGTAGAAATTTGCTTAATTTGTCCTTATTTTATCGATTTTTGTAGAAATTACCTCAATATTTTCATCATAGAACGTAAGTAAATGGTTTATTATTGACTTACACTAATTTTCATAAAAGGTGACACCTAATAATTAGTTCAAGTTTTAACCTCCTAGCGATTCAATATTTGTTCAATAAATTTAGCCTCCACGCCAGTCCAAACACCGGGTTCAACAAAAACTCGATGCATTGGATTCACAGTGATGTTGATGAAAAAGTGTAACGGATTTAAGCCATCACATTGGAATAATCAGCGCTGGTCCCAGTCTCCTTGTGGAGCTCGTATGCAATGCAGACACACCGTAGTGCGCGACCAGCGGCCTTGTGTTGAATGGAAATCATTTGGATTTAGTTAGGCAATGTCGTATCATGCTAAATAAAATATTAACGAGAAGTTCGCGGTTTTCTCGGCTTTCGCGATTCGTGACGGGGTTGTTAGGTTCCGTACGTGAACCTTAGCGACTTGACCCTGTATTGTAGTAAACTTGTCACCATACCTAGGGCCCTCTGTTTAAATACTCCAGTCCCCTTATGCAACTTAAGGTCCACTTTATATTGACCTCCGGGCCCAGAGTCTAAGGTCTTACCTGCCACCATGTCCCTTCTCAACTACACCAGATCCCTTTTTCATCTCGTCTCAGAGCCCCTTCCCACGGCCACCGAGCATCCTTCTCAAGTAACTAAAATGCCATCTAACACAGGTGTCCCCTTTCCCAACACTAACCCAAATATGGCCATGCCCAAATACTCACGGGTCTCCGTTCCAGACAACAGATCTTTTCTCTGAACTAACCCAGATTTTCTCTTCCCAATTACCCCAGTTCCATTTCCCCAACTAATCCCATGTTTTTCACTTCCAAACCCACCCCAGGGTTCTCCTTTCCCGAACATTCAACAACCCCATTTCATGCCACTACAGCACTTCACAGCACTTGATTACTAATATTCCAGTCGAAGCATAATTTAGTTCTTTAGTTCCCTTTAGGAAAGTGTTTTGCCTCAGAAGCTTACGTTTGAACCGATTTGATTTCTAAAGCCTGCATATTTCTCCAAATCCCATTTCGTAAGGCCCTGATTAAAAGACAAAAATCATTTCCCAGTCCCTAAGTTCAAAAGTCTGGTAACGCACATCCCTACCCAGAGTGCCCCCGGTCTCTCGCCTCTCATACTCTCCTTTTTTCCTCACTGCAATTGAGCAAATTTTACTTCAAAAGCTTTCCACGTTTCCTCCATTTTTTCTAATTCTAAGGCCCTAGTAAAAGACAAATTAGTTCCAAGCTCTTAACGGTGCAACGAGACAGATTCACATTTGCAGGTGTCCCTAAAAAAATTGAAAAGTGCTGCATTTTTGCCTGTATGTAAACTTTCTATCAAAATATCCCAGCTGAAAGGTAAGCTGAAAAATGTTTCTTTGGTACAAAACTTTTGAAATTGTCCTAATTCGTATAAGGAGAAAATACGACAAATTGAAGCCTATGTTTACATTGAAATATAAGCCAAACAACTCACCTTTTTACGCCCCCCCTCCCTTTTAGACTTTCTGTAGCCAAATACAAGGTAAGACACGTCTTTGAGTGTTTACTATATGACATTACTATTATGACACAATATTTTGGGTGCCTCGAAATCTCTCGTTGCACCTTTAGTTGGAAGTTGGCCAACACAAATCCGTACCCAAGTTGAGTGCCCGTGCTCACCCCCTAACTCTCACACTCTCACTTTCCTCTGATTCTTTACAGCCGCAATTTCCAATCTACCTGTACATAGTCTTCCAAAACCTTAAAAAAGAACTAATGGACAACGTGTCTGTTTTGTATCAAATTGGACTTGATTTTTTCTCATTTACAAGCATTTTTTTGGATATACTAACTCTCATCCACAGCAATAAGCAAAATATTTAAATTTTATAGTTAGCAAGAATACACAGTCTCAATTATGACAATAGATAGTAATAGGCCCATAGCAGGGAATCACCATGGATCAGAGCACTTATAAGTGTCCAATGGGGGGGGGGGGTCCATAGTACCCAACCTTTTATTTTTTTTGATTTTTTTTGCGATTTCTCGGATTACGCACCAATCAAATTTTCAGAATTTTTTTTGCTATTGTCTGTTATGATTCCGCCTTTCTCCTGATAATCAAAACAAAATTTAAATCCCCCCACGGCTTCATTAGAAATTAGGTTGGTCCCTAGGACCCCCCCCCCCCCCGCACCCCCCCCCCCCCCGGGCACTAACGGAAGTGAAAATCAGATATTTTAACTAATAAAAAATTAAGGAAATTCAATCTTGTATTTATTTGCCTTAGATTATACCTTAGGAGTAATTATTTAATAATTAATAAGTACTTAAATCAAATAACCTTTTTATATGCTGGAAGCATCAATTTTAATTTTGTCCATGCCGGCCCTTAATTAACTGTGTACGTCTATGGGAAAAATAATCGATTTTTGAGTTTCTGAAAAATACAGATGGTATAAATTTGGCTATATTTTGCAATACTTTAATTGGTATTCTAAAATAATAGTAATAATTCATTTTATTTTGTTTCAAAACCTTATATTGGAGTTGCTGCGGAGGAAATGGCAAACCACTTCTTTTCGAATAGTGACAGTTTCATATCCATAGTCATATGTCAAAGGTCGGATTTTCATTTTTTATTGTGGGTATGTGGTTTTACGTGACCCCCCTTTATTTGTTTAGTGTCATGATCAACTCCCACGGAAAGTGGTTATCTGGTTGAGTCCCTAGGACCCCCCCCCCCCCCCCCACCCCCTTGGCACTAACGAAGTTTTTTTAGCTTTGGCACGTAGTGTTTAAGTGGCCAGGCATAACATGATTTATAAGCAGTAATCACATATCCCACAACACAATTGGGACCTTGATGATCACATCTGTTATCCTTCTATATGCCTGTGTATACGAATAATTTGACACGATGTAGTATGGGATATGGATTTCTGGTCGTTGATTTGTTCTGTAAAGGCATTAAGACACCACGAAGTAGATGTAAGCTTTAAAAAGAGATTGGAATATTTCTCTATGTTCACACATCTAGATTCTGTTAATATTAATATATTATTTGCTGATTGTTTGTTTGGTACTTTTTTGTTTGTGTTCTGTATTTCATGTAGGGACGCACCGTCCGGGTAGACGTGGCCGCTGTTCAAAATGTAGGTCCAAATAAAATAAATACTAATAATATCCCATAAAACAATAGATGAGACCTCAGACTGCCATTACAAATTGTGATGTTTTACAAACACTATTTTTACCAGCATTAGTTTTGGGATAATTTGACACATGTATTATGGGTATGGGATATTGTTTCATTTGATTCTTCAAATTTTTTAGTGCACCATGCAAGCCCCTTGCCAAAAAGGTACATTCTGGTCCAATAAAAAACAACACAACTTATTATTCTGTTCTTAGATATCTAAATGCTTTGTGTTATAAATCAGCCCCAAATGCCTTCAACTTCCGATCTTTTTAATATTTTATTCACCCTCTCTCCTCCGAGCACACTCATTATATGTTTTTTCTCAATAAGATACCCCCATTTAGGAACAGGGAATATTCCACATTGGCAGGTCTCTAGATGTACTTCATTTCTTGAAACTACTTGCCTCACAAATCGTCCAAAATTCCACCTTTTTCCTTCACAAAAAAAAACAAAACAAAACAAAACAAAACAAAACAAGCCTTTGGCCCTGGAGAAGACTTCAACACATAACATATCCAATTTATAGCTCCAAACACCGCTCCCTCTATCCAAAACCGTTGACAGAAGTCCAAATTTTTCTCACAATGCAAAAGGCAGTACCTACCCCCAATACGTGCACACTTACTGTCTTCTGTCGGCGCATTTTTGGATTTTCAAAAGTAGACCAATTCCAATATACAGACTGATAATCAAGAAGCTTAATATGAGGCTATTTTCTTTAATGCATGCAATTTACTTTTTTTTTTTTATAAATTAACAGTTACTTATCAGACCGTATATCGCGAATTTCTATAAGTAGTCCGGGTTAAAATTGAGGGAGGTGCCACCTGGAGGAGAAATTTTCATGTGGTTTTTCTAGACCAGTTTTTCATGGGGAACAAGAATACCCGAGGTAAACAGGCTGTATCCTGAGAACTTACCTGTGAGGGCGCTTTTTTCAAAATGGCCGCCAAAATCTCATAGTGTGTATATGGGTTAACTAAGTATCAATAAGGTATTTTTGACCACTTTCTGCATTAGTTCTGATTAGAGTTATTCATAAAGAAGAGCGTTTGTATTACAGAATCTATAAAGAGATCCAAAGCGAGGGCGCTGTGGGTTAAAGAAGCATTTTTTGAGAGGTGTATGACAAAATTTGCATTATTTTTGATTAGTTATTCCAAAAGAAGCCACATGTAGAGTACACAATCTTTAAAAAGGTCCAAAATGATGGCGCTTTTCAAAATGGACGCCAAACTCCCATTTGGAATATGTAATATTGTTTGCGAGTCTACCAAAGAGTGTCATGGAGCAGATTTTGCCAGATTTAAATTAAGTTTTGTTACATATTTGATTAAACCATGTGATTGATAAAAGGAAGGCTATCAATATGAGCGCTCTTCAAAATGGCGGCCCAAATCTGGATAATGACACGAAAATGTATCAGCAATTGGGTAACAAAAATACATTAAATATTGATTTCTTTATGGAACTATACTCGTAATTATTTGAGGATTGTCAGTAGTGTTCACATTCACAATGCCTATCACAATTGCAATATTTTAATTGAAGGTCATAATAACTTACTGGTGTTTTCTGTTCATATACTGATAGAAATACATTTTCAGCACTTAATACTTTTTTAAATTATCTAAATAATTTGTATCTTCATTAAGGATATTCAAGAATACATGAGAAGACCCCTCGCCTAGGAATGCCTAACCCTTGTCTTACGAAGCCTTTTTGTAACACAGTTTACCCCAGGGTGTTACCACCCCCGGGAATTCTGTTATAAAGCACCCATACTCCTCTTTCCATTGAAACCAAAATAAGTACCAACATACCTAGCATGGTGTTGCAAAGACGTCTGAAAGTGCGCCAGTTGACAAAATTGGCAGTTTCCACAGAAAATAGTCGAACATCAAATTTTGCGCTAAAAAGTAGGAATATTGAATTTTCATGCGGTACATAGCTTTTAGACCCACTAAAATTTTTAGTTCACTAAAATGAATGGAAAGGATGATAAAATGATTACCTTGAAGTTTTGTACGAAAGCTTTTGACATTTTAGCGCACCAGAGGAAAGTACACATGGGGGGGGGGATAGGTCACCCCACCCCTTGGTAAGACGAGTGTTAAGCTGTTCAGATTTGTGCAGAAGTTAAGGTTACTTTCTCTTTTATTTCACAAAGGTTTCCAACAGGCGCGTACCCAGACCTGAACCTCAAAAAAAAAAAAAAAAAAAAAAAAAAAAAAAAAAAAAAAAAAAAAAAAAAAAAAAAAAAAAAAAAAAAAAAAAAAAAAAAAAAAAAAAAAAAAAAAAAAAAAAAAAAAAAAAAAACTTTTCTCCCCTTCTTCTCGTCCCCATTTTCGCTTCTCCGTTCCCATTTTAGTTGTCCGGGGAATCCCCCGGCTGGTTACGCAACTGGTTTCCAAGTTCTACCGTAAAATGAGTTTTTGGACAAGCAGTTCTGAAAAATCCAATTTTAATTCTCGTTTTTGTGGGCCGCCAGCTATAGCTGGCAGGACCACTTAGCAATCCGTTGTGCGTGTGTATGTGTGTTAAAGAAGCATTTATGAGAGGTGTATGACAAAATTTTGTATTATGTTTGATTAGTTATTCCAAAAGAAGCTACATGTTGAGTACACAATCTTTAAAAAGGTCCAAAATGATGGCGCTTTTCAAAATGGACGCCAAACTCCCATTTGGAATATGGGAATATGTAATATTGTTTGCGAGTCTACCAAAGGGTGTCATGGAGCAGATTTTGCCAGATTTAAATTAAGTTTTGATGTGATGTGATGTGATTGATAAAAGGAAGGCTATCAATATGAGCGCTTTTCAAAATGGCGGCCCAAATCTGGATAATGACACGAAAATGTATCAGCAATTGGGTAACAAAAATACATTAAATATTGATTTCTTTATGGAACTATACTCGTAATCATTTGAGAATTGTCAGTAGTGTTCACATTCACAATGCCTATCACAATTGCAATATTTTAATTGAAGGTCATAATAACTTACTGGTGTTTTTTGTTCATATACTGATAGAAATACATTTTCAGCACTTAATACTTTTTTAAATTATCTAAATAATTTGTATCTTCATTAAGGATATTCAAGAATACATGAGAAGACCCCTCGCCTAGGAATGCCTAACCCTTGTCTTACGAAGCCTTTTTTGTAACACAGTTTACCCCAGGGTGTTACCACCCCCGGGAATTCTGTTATAAAGCACCCATACTCCTCTTTCCATTGAAACCAAAATAAGTACCAACATACCTAGCATGGTGTTGCAAAGACGTCTGAAAGTGCGCCAGTTGACAAAATTGGCAGTTTCCACAGAAAATAGTCGAACATCAAATTTTGCGCTAAAAAGTAGGAATATTGAATTTTCATGCGGTACATAGCTTTTAGACCCACTAAAATTTTTAGTTCACTAAAATGAATGGAAAGGATGATAAAATGATTACCTTGAAGTTTTGTACGAAAGCTTTTGACATTTTAGCGCACCAGAGGAAAGTACACATGGGGGGGGGGATAGGTCACCCCACCCCTTGGTAAGACGAGTGTTAAGCTGTTCAGATTTGTGCAGAAGTTAAGGTTACTTTCTCTTTTATTTCACAAAGGTTTCCAACAGGCGCGTACCCAGACCTGAACCTCAAAAAAAAAAAAAAAAAAAAAAAAAAAAAAAAAAAAAAAAAAAAAAAAAAAAAAAAAAAAAAAAAAAAAAAAAAAAAAAAAAAAAAAAAAAAAAAAAAAAAAAAAAAAAAAAAAACTTTTCTCCCCTTCTTCTCGTCCCCATTTTCGCTTCTCCGTTCCCATTTTAGTTGTCCGGGGAATCCCCCGGCTGGTTACGCACGGTTCCAAGTTTCTACCGTAAATGCTTTTTGGACAGCTGTTCTAAAAATCCAATTTTAATTCTACTCGGTTTGTTTTTTGTTCCTTTTGTGTTAAATTTGGTCCTCGTATAAAAATATTCTCTTCTTTATCACTTGACAATTCATCCATAAGACACATACAGGGAGTTTCCTAGGTGAGGGGTCTTTTCTTGTATAATTGAATATCATACACCACGAAGATACTAACTATTTAGAGACTTTAATGAAAAGTAATTAAATAATATTAAAATGCATTTTGTATTGTTGTCATCATTTAGTAAACAGAAACACCCAACCTAGATGACCTTCATGAAATTGTAATAGGCAATGTTGTGAATGTGAACACTACTGACAAATAATATCAAATAATTACAATTTAGGTTCCAATTAAAGGAAAATAATAATACTAGTTAAATCCTTTTGTTACACACGTGCTGATACATTTCCATGTCACTAGATTTTGTGTCGGCCATTTTGAAAAGTGCCCATATTGAGAGCCAGCATAGCCACCCTTTTCTATCAATCACATGGCGTCGCCGGCGACGTTATATTACAAAATCGTTCCGTTTACCCATAAGGAAGCTGATTTGGTCTTAATCATTTCGGGTGAGGGCTTTTGTATATAAAAGCTTTACAACCACAATTCAGCAGACGACGAAAATGGCGTTTAACACAAGAACACGCACGCCGTATGCATGTTTCTCACGCTATGTACACTGTTTGACCTGTCTATAACCTTTGTGGTTTTAATATCAGTGAGTACGAGTCAATAATATTCATGTTATATACACATTTGTTGATTAAAGTTATGGAAAACTTAAAAATTGGCCTACAATTACCTGGATGTCTTTATCCTCATATCAATGTCCCTATCTGTTTTGGGGTATGTTATTTTTATGTGTAAAATATATCTCTGTTCTTCCAATGGCCTAGACTATTATTTGAGAGCAAATTGAAGAAATTTCATATTTTGTGAAAATGTGCCAGTGCCGCTTTAAATGGTTTCCTTTCATTCATTATATAAATTATATAAACGAATTGAAGACAGATGCGTGAGCGAGTACTGTATTAAAATTGAACAGCTCAACACAATTACATTAAACGTTAAATAAAACAAACTATAAGTGGTTTGCTTTCTTCACTTCAAAGCTCCAGCAACAAGTTTTGCCTATTTAGAAGAAATCATTCAATACAAATTTATTTTATGAAGTTGCTAACATATTTTACTTCATTGGAAATGTTACGTGCATCCTCTTTTAAAGAGCCCGTACGCAGGGGCGGTCGCACCCCCTCCCCCAAATTTCCTCAAAAGGGGAAAAAAGTCCACCTTTTGCTGAATATTTTGATAAAAGGCCAAAAATTTTAAGAAATTTTGACACGAAAGCCTACTTTTTGATGATAAAATGTTCAAAAAGTCCAAATAAATCCTGCGTACGGCCCTGAAAACACATTGTCAACCATGCACCGTCTAAAACTGATGGGGTAAACATACGCTGCTAAACACTACCTCGCACCGCGTTTGTAAACACGTTTAATTTCTAAACATATGATATGTTTAGTAATTTGACACTTGGTGTTTAGCATTAACACTTGGCATTTAGAATTGAAACAAAGATGCCTGTTCGATGTATGTGCACTGTGGTTTCTCTAAGGCTTGATTGAGAGCCGTACTTCACATGATACCCCCCATCCATTACCTGGGAACACCTCGGTTTTGGACGGTAGACCGGATAATGCATGTTTCAAGGCCCTATTCTCACTGCTGTGCTAATATTGGATGGTTAACCACAAACGACGGTTTTTTGGTTATATCTTGTGAATTAATGGATTTGAGGGCTAAACCTTCAGGACAATAAGAAAATACTGTCCTATAGGGCACAAATTTTACTTCCGTCTCCAAGTTATAGCAGATTTGTCAAGTACTCAAGTGTTTAAAAACTTGGCAACTTTCATTTAATCACCCTAGGGTTTTAAAACGGCAGTTAACCCCTGTACAACAGTTTGGAGTAACTGCAAACTTCATCTTTCAATGTATAAAAAAAAACAATCCTTTTACCTCTAATTTCAGTTCATCCGTTATGACGAGAGATATTACTTAGCCTCTCTATTAAGAAACCAGGAGGTGGGGGGGGGGGAACAAAATCAGTACTTAGATTTTGTTTTTTTTTTGACTTAAAAGATAACCTGTTTCGTACCAAAGATAAGCTAGCTTAAACCAAGATGGGACACTCCGCCTAAATTACACGGTGAACGAGGCAACGCTGCTAACGTCATCAAAACACTACACTGGGGTAAACTCAAGCAGACCGACGGCGGCTGACGCTGGCGGAAAGTATACCAATGATAACAAGGACCTAATTTTTGAAGCAAAACTGCATTTATCTTGAGACAGATTGGAAAATGAAATGAAAAAAAGGTGTTTGCTATAACTAACATTAATAATAATAGTAGGTTAAATGCTAGATCCCTAATTTTGGGCATTTTCTACAATTATTCATCTCACCATTAGAGCCCTTGTTGGGAAATGCAGGCAGTACATTGATTGAAAGATAAAAATAACAAATATTTAAACTCTTACCCTACACGAAGTTCTTCCGATCTATTTTGATATTTGCAACATTTCAATTAAAACTTGAATTAATCCCAAATCCGAGCTGGGACTAACTACCATTGTAGTGCTTTGCCAGTTTCATGAAGTGGCCTAAACTATATAGATTTTAGTGCCTTGTTAGCCAATAGCCTTAATTTGAAAATGTATTCTTTATTTTCAGATACCTTTGTGATGAATAAAGATATTGAAATATGGCATTTAAATTAGGCTCGAAATGAGGTCAGAAATATGTAGACTAGTATCAGATTTTTTTGAGTATGGGATTTCGAAAAACTTGATGTTTTAAGGAAAATAGCACCCCATGGTCTTTTGGCCCCCCCCGTCCCTTTTGAAATCATACACCAAAGAGAGTACTTTCTTGTGAAATATCTCCCATTTTCCCTTTTTATCAATAATAGAGCAATAAAAATTGCTTTTGCCTCCATTTGTGGAAATTTTATTTGGGGAAAATAGAATTTAGTTTTTTTTCCAGTAGGTTTACAAACAACTTATTACCCAAATTGATTTTATTCCCCCTTAGGTGCTCAAAGGACCCTAAGATATTTTTGTTTTTCTTTCCAATTACAAAAAGTGTGTCACTTTATTTTGGATACGGAGTATCGGGGGCCTAAGTTTCACTTTTTCAAAGTCCCAAACCACATTGTGACCCATTATATCTATCGATTTCATTCTAGATATACGGGAGACACGCATTTAGATTTCCAGTGCAATGTAGTTTGTGTTATTTCACTTTTATTTACCTCTAATCAATGGGGGGGGGGGCATGTGGAACTCTTTCCATTCCCTCTCGGCCATTGAAGACAAGGATTTCGATTTCCATTTTGCCAATCACAACCAAATAATTCCATCAATTATCACCTCACACACATTGTAAATTTGTCCATCATAGTTTTATGTAAAAATGAAGTCTTACTCGTACTTTCGTAGGCTACATCACCGTTCATCACCAAAAGTTCAATGAGTCCTAGAAGTTGGGACGTCATTACGACAAAGGGTGCTACAGTGCATCGTCAAGTCTACACTACACTGGTGCACTCAACACAGTTTATTTGTTTCAAGAAAATTACCTATTTTTCTTTAGGGATCCGAAAGAAATGAAACATTTCGGTGATTTTGGGGGGTTATTTGAGCAATTTACAGCTGAACACTAGACTCTCGATCTACTCGCCATTGCTTCTGCACGTATGCCTATACGAGATGTTTTCCGTTTTTTACCTCCTGACCTTGGAGCTCCTTCCCAATAGGGGGAGTGTTCAATCTGTCCTTAGATTATCTGTGTCTTCTACCCATAATTATGCAGGCGGAGGTCGTTTTCTTTATCAAAATATATTTCTTTGGTGTCCAAGAAATGGGGTAGAGCGCCCCACGATTGAGTGGCATAAACATGATATCAAAATCGATCTCAAAATCGATACTATTCCGTGGGGTCCCAAAGACGATCGAACACGCACCTTTAAACAGTCATTTTAGGAATTAACACTCGCAGTTAGGAATTAAACACTTACATTTAGGAATAATCCCTTGGTATTTATTGCTCAGACACTGGGGTGTTTAGCACTTAGACACTTGGTGTTTATCCATTAAACATTTTGTGTTTAGCTTTTAAAAACCTGCTGTCTAATCATTAGACCCAGTGTATTTAGCTTCTACACACCAGGTATTTTTAAATACCTAAATCATTAAACAATAGGTGTTTAATCACTATATACTGATTTTAATAGCTTAGAAATAATGCAAATTAGACAAGTTATATACAGTCAACTTAAAGCGACATGAGGAGATTTCCAGAAAGAAGCGCCCCCAATTTTTTTCGAACCCGGGTTTTTTGCATATTTGGAATGCTTTCCAATGTATTAGATCACACCTGAAGTGAATAAGCCGAATACGCCGTCTTTATGTATAATAATATGATGATTTAGTACTTTCTGTCGTGCACGACAGAAAATTACGATAGTTGGACAAGTTCAAAACAAGGTTTGCTGTTTTCTTTTGTACTTGTTTGTACAATAAACCTTCGGAACGTTCTTGGTAGGTGGTCTACAATCGATCCTGTGCAATTTGAGAGAAATTCGTATCCTAAACCATTTTTTCCCCTCCTCCTGTCACTTTAACCTTTATTATTACACAACAGTGACCAATTATGCAATACTGGGTCACAGATGACACAGTTATAACTTGATTTACATGTAACCTCCACCAAAGTTTCAGTCCATAGGAATGATCACAAAAGTGAAAAGGTACTTAAACATTTATAAAGTAGGCAATATCAATGTATGGATTCACAATTTTATGTAGTTTGGGGAAGAACCAATTTTGAATGTGTTAATCGAGTTAACATCCTTTGTTTCCATCAATCACACCATTTTATATATTTGAAAAGGGGTTAGAATCCAAGAAAAGGATTGTTCACCTTTTTTAATTTGGCAATATGCTATAGCGCTAATAGCAATGCTATTGGTATTGACACTCAAAACTGAACCAGATTTTGCAATCAAGTTGGTGACTTATTATGTCACCAAATTTTGCAATTTGGTGACTTATTAACACTTAAGTGCCCAAGCTAAAAAAACTTCCGTTAGTGCCCAAGGGGGTGGGGTTCCTAGTGACCCAACCCAGATAACCACTTTCCCATGGGAGTTTGATCATGACACTAACACAAGTAAATGGGGGTCACGTAAGAACCACATATCCACAATAAAAATTGAAATCCGAACTTTGACCTATGGCCAATTGAAATTGTCACTCTCCGAAAAGGAGTGGTTCGCATATTTCCATCCTCAGCAACTCCAATATAAGGTTTTGAACCAATATAATTCATTATATCTACTCTAGAATAACCAATTAAAATAATCATTGCAAAATATAGCCAAATTTATACCATCTTGTATTTTTTTCAGAAACTTCAAAATCACCTTATTTTTCCCACAGACTTACACAGTTAAGAGCACGTCATGACAAAATAAAATTGATGTTATCAGCATATAAACGTCTAGCCCTCTTCCCATTCATCATTATCTATTGTCCGTGTTTTGTTATATATGACCATTATTTTTGCGGAAGTGTCATCTAGTTAGCTAGATCATCTAGCTAGCTAGATGACACTTCCGCAAAAAATAATGGTCATGTATAACAAAAGAAACATACTATAGGAATTGGTGTAGAAACACCGTCTACCGTCTGCAAAAACACATATCTGGCTTTCCTTGACTTCAAAAAGGCATTCGACACTGTCTGGAGACACGGTCTATTTAAAGCACTCAAGAGTGTTGGTATTGAGGGAAGCTTCCTTAAAATTATTATGAACATGTACGAAAACGTTAAAAGCAAAGTTCATTTTCAAGATATGGATACAGATTATTTTAATGTTGAAGAAGGTGTGAAACAAGGTTGTGTGCTTTCGCCAATTATTTTCTGCGTGTACATTAACGAGCTGGCTAAAATGATTAGATCCAAAAACTTGGGTATAAGCATTTTTGGCACAAAAATCGGCTGTTTGTTCTGGGCAGACGACGTGGTCTTAATTGGCGAGAATGATCATGATCTTGATAAACTCCTTGATGTCGCTAGTGAATTTTCGAACAAATGGAAAATGTGCTTTAAACTACGGTATAAATCCAAATGTACTAATTACAGCGCCAACGTACAAATGAGAACATAGAAATGGAAAATACGTTACTAAGTAATAATTACATAAATGAGGTTAATGAGTACAAATACCTAGGGGTAATCATACAAGAAATCAATCAGACCACACTCACATTGAGGAATGGAAATCTTAAATAAAGGCAACCGAGTCAATTAGCTTATATTAAATCAAGGATCGACGGCCAAGAGGACTTCAATAGGGTGTCTGTTGTACTATGGTGACCTTCGTGGAAAATCGATTGGTCTATCCATCTATTATTAATGTAAGCAGGGGCAATATGGTTTCAGCGACAGAGTAGGAGTGATAGATAAAATGAAAATTACAATATCAAATGGCACGTAGTATTCTCAAAGCTCCAAAAAATGTGGCCAAGGAAGCTCTATATGGAGACCTTGGCTGGCAATCCATCGCCTCAACCCAAAGAAATATTCGCATTCAATATTTTAATAGGCTAAAAAACATGGATAACAACAGATTACCTAAACTACTTCTCAATGCAATTTTTCATGTCGGTGAGAAACTGAAATGGGGTTGGTTGCGTCACATTAAGAGAACTCTTGTGTCTTGTAATATGCAAGCAGTTTACAATTCTTATTCAGAGACGCAAGATATGAATTGGTGTCATAAATTCAAGCACACAAACAAAGAGATGGATCAAAATGATTGGAAAACTAGGGTATCAAATAAGTCATCTCTAACAAACTACTCTAAACATAAAGATAAACCATCACTAGAACCGTACTTACTTGACGAACTAAACTTTGCAGGGGTAAGCCTTAAGTTTAAAACACGTACAAATACACTTAATCTTGAAGGAAGAAAGAGAGCATGGAATGAACACAACACTGGTATGTGTAAAATATGTAACTCTAATAATACTGAAACAGTGGACCATTTCATGTTTGAATGCATACAACGAAAAACACTACGTCAAAAACATTTTAACAAACTCGAGGAAGAATTAAACATGAAGGGATGGAATGCAATCTGGGATATTTTCAAAGCAGGTGGTACTGACATTAGGCACCATCTCCTCCTAGACAACATTTTCAAAGATAATTACGAACTTGGCTTTGTTCTTGACAGATGCTGCAAAGAGTTTCTAACTGATGCGTGGTCTTTAAGAAATAAGATATTAGGTGATAACAATACCTAACCCATGCAATCCTGCTTGCTAAAGCAAAATATAATTATGTATATTGTGTACACATGTAAATGCGTACTTTATATAATTGATCATGTTATGTAAAATATCTGTATGTTGGCCCTTTATAAATGTGTTGTAATGTAGCGTACGTGCAGGTGTTTATACATATGACATTGTGTGTACGTGTGCGCGGGTGCGTGTGTGTGAGGGTGTGTGTGTGACTGAGAGATGCGTCTAGATGTTGGTAACCCTATCCAACTCACTGTAAACGTAAATGTACTTCCTATTTATACTATGTCTAGTGTAATGTATTGCACCACTATATCGGTGTGTGCCGCTGTTTCAAAAGCGTTTGTAATAAATAAATAAATAAAAACACCGTCTACCATTGTCTGGGAGAAGGGATTATTTAAATTATAATCGCATTATGGACACCTGCCATGATCGCAACAACTCCCTGTAATTAAGGGAGTTATTTGCGAGACAAACAAAAAAGTCTGTCAGGCTGAATGCCACAGCGTACGGTTATTACATGGGTGTCGTAAGCAGGATTGTATTTAAAATACATAAGCTATGGTGTCGTTTTGTGCCGTATAAGACGCTCCAACTCTGTCACAACGTAGAGGGACATTGTGATCGGTCATCCGACCTTCGATAAATAAAAATAATGACCAGAAGGTCTTATGGCATACCGATGCAGAACACCAGGAGATATGAAGTGTGCTCAGCGGCGGTCGGAATGCTTCCCACAAATTTCACCCAGGATGTGCAATGGGTGGCGTGCAGTCAAAAACAAGCACATAATTTCAGCCTAAAAGCCGGGAAGCAATCCACATTAACCAATACCTTAATGCTTTTCACGAGTCCACTCATTTAATGATATAAATTCTGTTGTGTCAGTGACGGTGTATTCTGAATTATAATCGTATCTGAACGAGGGTAAAGGAAATTGGGGACTGTACAGTCAGCTGCTTTGCACCTGGACCACATTCCCTTTGTCTTGGTGAGTGTATTGTTGACACCAAAGACGACAGTTAAGCCGAAACACAGATTTCCTCTATGGGTTTTAGTGTTCAATAGGTGAGTATACAATACATCCAGCTGAATGCCCAAAGATCAAATACCTCTGGTAGATTATACCCCTTGGATTATCTATTGGTGATAGACTCGTACACATGCGAATATAGGAAGGAATCTGGTGCTTTTATTAAAAAAAAAGTTAGGCTTATGTCCCTTTTAACGTTAAAATTATTAACGAGTATCCAAAATGGTGCCGAATAATTGGATAAAATTCCATTTAATCCTTTGCTCGACGTTTATGTAAGATAAAGGTCTCCAAACAAACCATTCGCGAATATAATGGTCGTCTAGAGATATGTTTCGCTTGCTAGTTTCTGACATGTCTCGCCTGCGGCTCGACATGGTCAGAAACTAGCAAGCTCACATCTCTAGACGACCATTATATTCGCGAATGGTCTGTTTGGAGACCTTTATCCATTACGTAAAAGGTTATTTGATTTAAGTATTATTAGTTGTTAATTAATTGCCTCCTAAGGTATATATCTAAGCAAATAAATTTAATTACTTTAATTTTTTAATTAGTAAAATATCTTGATTTTTCACTTCCGTTAGTGCCCCAAGGGGGGGGGGGGGTCCTAGGGATCCAACCTAATTATTCCAATGAAGCCCTTGGGCTGATTGAAATTTTTTATAGTATCATCAGGAAGAAGCGTAGTCAATCAAACCGACAATTAGCAAAAAATCCTTGAAAAATTATGGCAGACTAGAGAAAGAAAAAATGTGGGTAAGATAAGCGAGGCAAAAGGAGGAGGACGTAGTAGGGTGAAGTCGTGGCGCGGAAATCCCCCTTTTCTTTTCTTCATCCCCGAGAATCGCAAAAAAATCAAATGTTGGGTACATGGAACCTCACCCCTACCCCCCCTCGCCCTTGGGTACTTAGGTTAAAATTATTTTAAAAACTTTATACCAAAATGTTCCACTAAATTTTCATTTCTTAAATAATTTTGATCACTTATTCAGATTAAGACACCTAGAGAATTTTGCATCGCATAATATGACTTAGGAGAGAGCCTGATCTCTCTCTGAATGCGTTGTTTCATAACACCAGTTAAAGGGCATGACCAAAATTAAGTTAATTGGCAAAAATTCATGATAATTATCAAAATCCTACACTTTTATATATCCAAGAAATTGCAATTTTCTTGTTTATGCTCGTCATTTGGAAAGAATTTCAAGTTTTTCGCCTCTCGGACTAAGCGTGGGCTACTTTTGTATGACATAAAGCATGAAATTCCTTTCCGCGTTCACGAATAGAAATTAAAAGATTTCACTTAGGTCAACCGTGAGAATCTCCCTGACCTAGACACATATTGCTTAGGAGGGGAAACGGAATGGGCAGTCCAGAAAAACATGCCCCCCCCATAGGGCAAAAATTTTGTCACAAATAATCTGGAATGTCCGGGGCTATCCTTCCATGAATTATCTGGGATTCCAGACGCTACCTTCCGTAAATTAACAGGAATTCCAGACACTACTACCTTCCTTAAGTTTCCAGGAAATTCCTAGACTACCAATGGTCAAAAAAAACCTGGGAATTCCCAGAGGTAATTCTGGTAATGGGTAGGAGTTGTTGAAAATATTTATTTTTTCAGGACTTTTCCTCTAAAATCGTCAAAAACAGCTGAATTTCCGTCACCCTCCTCTACCTACAATGGCTGAGTAATCCACCCCGTATAGACATTAAATTCTGCTGGAATTCCAGCTTTCAAAAGTGACAAAAAGTCGGGAATTCCATCGCCTCTATAAAGGGGGGGGGCATTTTTTTTCTCTATGGTTTAAGGGTTTACAATAGGTGATATACCCTACATCCAGCTGAATGCCCAAAGATCACTCCTCGTGGTAGATTATCCCGCCTTGGATTATCTATTTGTGATAGACTCGTACACATGCGAATATAGGAGAGGGAATCTTGTGCCCTTTTTATTTAAAAAAATTAGGGCTTATGTCCCTTTAACGTTAAAATTCTTAACGAGTATCCAAAATGGTGGCCGAATATTTGGAATAAAATTCCATTTAATCCTTTGCTCGACGTTTATTGTAAATAAGGTCCCCACCTTCCCCCATTTCCCCCCCCCAACAACCATTTCGCGAATATAAATGTGTCGTCTAAGATAATGTTCGCTGCGAGTTTTCCTACATGTCTCGCCTGCGGCTCGCATGGTCAGAAACTAGCAGGCTCAACACATCTCTAGACGACCATTATCTTCGCGAATGTCCTGTTTGGAGACCTTTATCATTACGTTAAAAGGTTATTGTGATTTAAGTATTATTAGTTGTTAAGTAAGTGCCTCCTAAGGTATATATCCTAAAGCAAATAAATTTAATTACTTTAATTTTTTAATTTAGAAAATATCTTGATTTTTTTCACTTCCGTTATTGTCCACGTGGGGGTCCGCAGGATCCCACCTATGATTCCAGATGAGCCGTGGGCGGATTGAAATTTGTTTAGTATCAGTATAAGCGTATTCATAAGTCAGGGACAATTGAGACAAAAAAAAATCTTGAAAAATTTTGATTGCGTAACGGAAGAAATCCGCAAAAAAACAAATCAAATGTTGGGTACTTAAATGGAAACCCCCCCCCCCTTGGGCCATGAAGTGTTAAAATTATGTTAAAAAACTTTACCAAATGTTCCACAGTAAGTTTCAGTTCGTAATATTTTGAAATACTCTTATCCGATTAAGGACAACTAGAGAATTGCATCGAAATAATATGACTTAGGCATGATACATGTCCCTCTTGAGGCGTTGTTCATAACACAAGTTAAAGGGCATGACAAAATGTTAAGTGCAAAAACACATCTCATGATAATTATCAAAATCCTACAACTTTTATATATCCAAAAGGAAATTGCACATTTTCTTGTTATTGCTCGTTCAGTTGAAAGAATTCAATGTTTTAGCCTCTCGGATCTAGCGTGGGTACTGTTGTATGACATAAAGCATGAAATTCCTTTCCGCGTTCACGAATAAATTTTAAAGATTTCCACTTACGGTCAATCGTGGAGGTAATCTCACTGACCTCTATAAATAGTGCTTAGGAATTGGAAACTGAATGGGCTATAGTCCAGAAAAAAAATGCCCACCCCCCCATAGGGACAAACAGTTTGTTCACAAAAATATCTGGATTTCCTCCTGGCTATCCCTTTCTGAATTATCTGGGAATTCAGACGCTACCCTTCCGTCAATGACCAGGAATTCGGCACACTACCTTCCGTAATTCAAGGAATTCCTTAGGACTACCAATGGGTCAAAAACATGGAATTCCAGGGATTATGGTAAGGGGTATAGAGGGGGTTGAAAATATGATTTCATGAATTTTCTCTAAAAATCGTCAAAACACTGTCGGAATTCAGTCACCCTCTATACCGAAAATGGCTGGAATTACCACCCCGTATTAGACATTAAATCTGAATTCCAGCTTTCAAAAGTGACAAAAGTTCGGAAATTCCAGCGCCCTCTATAACGGGGGGGGGGGGAGGCATTTTTTGGAATAGCCCTATCTGGCAACATCCGTAAAGTTAAAGACACGGTGTGTAACATAAGAACTTGGCCACGGGGGGTAACCAGAGCATGAGCGATTGAGGTATGTAGCTCTGATCGCGTCTTGAGTAAACCTAACCCGTACCCCCTCAAACACCAATATAACTCATTGAGCTGAGTGGGGAAAAAAATGCACTACGTCCAAAAAATGCGATGACGTCATCGCACCAACACTAATATGGGCACGAGATCGCTGGCCGGGACGAGATACACTCGGTGGCTGCCATGGATGGTCATAGGGAATGTGGGACTCGCGGGCCCCGGGTTCGAATCCCGCCCAGGGGCAGTCCGGGTTTCTTTAGTTTTCTATCCCTTACCCCTTTCCTTCCTCTCTGCGAGATAGGCTAGAAAACAAAGGCAGTTAGGGCTAATTAGTAGGCCATCCAACCCCAAGATCGTTACATATATTGGCCTCTTTGGTGGTTATTCGGGAGCGCTAAGGATACATCGCGCCATTTGAAGTTGAAGAGACTCAATCTCATCGATGTCATTTTTACTTGCGCTCCCCAGACGCCACATGTGTAATTAATGGTCGGGAGAGCAATTAATGGATCGCCATAAAACATCACCGTAATAAACGCGGTTAAGGTTCAATAGGACTTGAGGTAACAATTAGCCTATTAACTTTTGTACTATATGCTCAATATGAGCATATTACATTCAAACCCAAGTAATGACAAGTGAGAAAAAAAGTAATTCACAAAGTGTTGGTTAATTTTATCTAGATTTAGCTAGTAAAATCAGACATGAAATTGATTTGACTGTGCACCCACCCTCGTAAGGCTATAATTTACTGTTCTTATGTGATATGTTGATTGGGCCAGAGGCCTATGCCAATAACTGAACATTGAAGTGAATTGATCGGAAGATTTTTCTTGCACGCTGCGCGAAGTGCCTAAATTATTTGTGAATCTACCTCTGAATTGAATGGTCACACAAGTTTCCAAAACTGTGTTAAGATTAATACGCTGGCAACAATGAAGCATTCGTCGATTTTATTGTGATTGAAGTCAAGTGTCAGGTCTTTCTGAATTAGCGGCCAAGTCAATGGCATAATTTGTATTAAATCAATTTTCACCATTGGAAAGGCAAGACCACATCGTCCGCCCAAAAAAAACTTCCCAAATACAAACCATAGTGAGTGCGGAGGCCTCAGTCTGCTCTTAAGCACTTTGGTAAATTCGTGCATGAAAACTACAAAATAAACTATGTGGCAGGCACATCCCTGTTTGCACACATTATCAAGTCGAAGAAATATGGTTTCGATTCCACCAAATTAACCTGCCCCTGTACACTTATCATAGAGGATATAATCACCTCATTACGACCCCTAATGCAACGTTCCCACACTGCCATTAACAAAGCCCTCTCTCAATACAGTGTCAGACAAGCGTTTCGGAAGTCCAAAAAGGCTAAAAAAAGTCTTTTTACCTCGGCAGACGCATGCAGCAACACTTTTTTTAAGGTGAAGATGTGATCTTCACACCGACGCGAAACTCTAAAGCCTCCTTGGACCTCGGAAAGGGTGTTCAAGAAAATCTGAGATTGTATTGGCAGCATACGATTGAATATTTTCGAAGCGCAAGACGTGTATCAAATTTACTGTGTTATGGGATTACCCGGGGGGCCACTTGTATTCAAAGGTGGATATGATGCGTGAACAAGAAAACGCGTAAAAAGGGTGTCTTTTTTCCAACAGGCGATGTACGCGCGTACATCGTTTAGGGCGTCAAAAACAGCAAAATATTGAAAAGGGGTATGTTTTTTCCTTAACCCTGAAATTGTCATGTTATATCTTATTAAGCAGGGAACAAAATCATCCAAAATATTGTAATCGGAACTTGGGAAGTAAAGCAAAGCAAGATAATAAAGGGTATATTTACGATTCAATGCACTGCGGTACGTGTATTGAGGGTATCATAAACAGATAAAAATACTTGTTTAGGGTATGTTTTAGCTTGTTTTTTTAGTCGGTGAAAATACGTGTTTAGGGTGCATTTTGAAAGTCCATGTTCACGCATCTTATCCACCTTTGAATAGAAGTGGCCCCCCGGGTGGGATTATTATATGAAATAATCAAATATAATATTCCATGATACATTGGGTCAAATTATCCCAAATAACACTATAGTAAAGTAGACACGGTGCACGGCCATGTGGGTGATGTGTACGTGCAGTCTGATATCTTATCTACTGTGTTATAGGATTATGGTAAAATGCACTTTCCTTTTCATGGTCAATTTTAACACGCTCAGTCAAAAGGCTCCCCTGTTGTACTGTTTATTGCCCTATATTATCTATAATTTAAAATGTTTTCCTATATTGCTAACTAATAGAAAAATTTAATTAATTTGCTTTTGCTGTGGATAAAGTAAGTCAGCCCAATTTGATATCTTAATCATGACACGATGAACATGCATGAGCTTATTTTTTAGGTATTTGAATGACCATGTACATGGAGATTGGAAGACAATTAGAAATCGTGAGCTGAGGATTACAAGACTCTTACATTTTTAGACATGTGCATATATTAGATCACAAAGAAAACATTTTTTAGGCATTAAATTGCGAAATCTCAATTTTCCACCCTATTTTCATATTATCCTCAACTTATGACGTCATAGGGATGTCCTAATGGGAATGTTGGGGGAATGTTGTTCCTTATTTTGATACCAAAAAGTAACTTTAAGGTATCTTGTGGTACAAATTTATAGGAATCGGGTGTTTAATAAGGACAATCACAGGGGGCGATAAAACCCCCCTTTCGGGAGATTTGTTACAAGAATGTCTGATAAGAAAAATAAATTCTGTCAACTAAATAGGCCTACCTTAAAAAGACAACTATTACAGGTTTTGACTATATATTTTTACAACAAACTGTACATTTTATACAATGTCAAAGGACTGTATTGAATGACTGTTTTACTAAGTTGGTGTGATCGTCAGTGTTTTGTTTTATTTATTTTTTTATTCTCTACACATTCCCAAACTCTTTAATAACTCACATACATTTCCAAGAGTTTTATAATTAATTTCTCCTTTAGAGTATAGTGTAATTTTCACCGTATTTTGTTGACAGAATATCCGTATAATAATACTGTAAAATTTACGATGTTTTTACTGGGAGAATTTGTAAAACATTACTGTTTTGTGCATTATTGTGGACAAAGCGACAAAATGGTTACTTCTCATGCGCAAAATCTTTTTTTTTTTGCCCCTATTTCTAAACCCATCAATAATTGTTAAGTTTTCTTTCACTAAATTTATGTCTTGGATGGAGCAATGTATCATGTATGTGCAGAGTTTTGCTAAATTATTCCAATGGGAAATGCCTTTTCTGCATGTAGCTCCCATGATCCCCCATCCACTAATGTATGTAAAAAGACCTTATCCACTTAAGTGTTTAACATAATTGTTACCGTATTTTTATTGGCTGAATGCCCGTATAATTTTACCGGTAAAATTTACAATATTTTTTCAATAGTTTATCGTGGGATAAAACCCTGTTTGAAGCACAATTCAGGTAATTCTTAACACTTAAGTGCCCAAGGGGGGGGTTCCATAGTACCCAACATTTGATTTTTTGTGCGATTTCTCGGTTACGCAAGCAAATTTTTCAAGGAGTTTTTTGCTAATTGTCTGATTTATGAATACGCTTCTCCTGATATAAAAAAATTAAATCCGCCCACGACTTCATTAGAATAATTAGGTTGGGTCCCTAGGACCCCCCCTTGGGCACTAACGGAAGTGAAAAAAAAACATGAGGATGGAAATATGCGAACCACTCTTTTTCGGAGAGTGACAATTTCAATTGGCCATAGGTCATAGATCAAAGTTCGGATTTTCATTTTTATTATGGGTATGTGGTTCTTACGTGACCCCCATTTACTTATGTTAGTGTCATGATCAAACTCCCACGGGAAAGTGGTTATCTGGGTTGGGTCCCTATAGGTCCCCCTTGGGCACTAACGGAAGTTTTTTTATGAGCACTTAAGGGGAGGGTTATCCCGCTATTTCTGGAAATTTCAGAAATTTCTTAAAATGTCCCCTATACATATCATATACCATCATGTAGGCCTTGACCTGAACTTTCAAAATCGGTATTGATTTTTACCTTTGTTGCATGATAACCATGCTAGGCCTGTGATTGGCTAAATTTTGAACAAACGTAACTCAAACACCGTTTGACGTACATTAATGGGGTTTGGGGAGAATGTTCGCTGGGACATTCCGGAGGAAACCATGTTCTCGGATATTTGAATTGGTTGCCATGGCAACCGGGAGCCAGCCAATAAGCACTTTTTACTGAATAACTTAAAAACGAAGGGGAAATTCAAAAATCGGAAGACACGGTTTTCTAGAGCTTAGTCTTCTTAACATCTGTGCCAAATTTCATTCCTATACCATTTTCGTTTTCTAGTTGGCCATGTGTTTCAAGGTGGGCCAGTTTTGTGTGACATAGTTTTCATTTGTGCAAAATGCATGGATATTGGTGTGAAAGGCTCTAACTCTCTTCAGGAACCCACAACCCCTACAAAAGTATATATTTATTTGAAGCTTACTAATCAAGGATTCCAGAAATACAGTTGAGACCAATATAAGATTATTCCCTAGGGAATATGCAACCACTAATGTGCAAAATATGATGAAAAAGATGCTATTTTAAACACACCTGAATTCAAAAGCTGTGGCAACTGCCTTTAATATAATTGCAGATTTGGTATCCTTAAAATACAAGCTTTCCATAGATATATAACTTTACAGGTACATGGTGTAGCAAAGTAGTTTTGCGCAAGGCTTCAAAATTGCCAATTATTACCATTGAAAGTCATTGTTAAGGCATCGGCTATGCCATATATGCAAATGAGCCCCAAACAACAATTGAACATTTGATAATAAAGTTTTCTGATTTATAGTATGTGGTTGTAAGATAGTTCTTAGAATCCCCCAAGAAGAGATGAAATTTGTAAGCACATGACCACCATGGGGTCAATTTTGATGAAATGCTGCGCCTGCTCATCCTCCACTTCCATTTTTTAAATTAAAAAGCAATTAGTGGAATATGATTAAATATTTTTTTTTAAATCTCTTGCATCTTGTTGCCCTGCATGCATGCTTTATTTTAATACCAAATTTAACTATGTGGCCTGAAAATTTATTTTAATAATCTCTTTTATGATACAAAAATATCGCGCTCATGTCACAACTCCACCTATTTACTGGCCCAGTTCAAAACACATGGCCAGTTATGTTAAGTTTGTGCTTTCGTTGAGGGCGCTATTTATACGATATGTAAATATTTTGCATTGTTTATGTTTAGTAGTAATTAATCACAATTTTTAATCAAAGTTTTGGTTGAAAAGAATGCTAATTACTTTGTTATTATTTGTGAAATAATTTTGTTAAATCTAGCCGGTGGGAATAAAGAAAATACATAAAGTATCGCGTAAAATGTTGCAAAGTGGAGCTATATTTACATCTTTATCATTTTTTTAAAAACAATTCAATAAGACTTTAACAAGAAACACAACCACAGCCTATTATTATTTTTTGAAAAATTATCACTGGTTGAAACTAATAATACATGCAAAGTAATCTTACAAAATATGCCTTTTTCGCCAAGTTGTTGTCGCCATTCGATACTTTGGATCAGTCGTTCTTATCTTCGGAACCGAATTCGGCACTTTAGTCAAATAAAAAGTATTTCAAAGCTAGACTTACCCATAGTCTTTTACAATATCTCACTTTTTGGCAGTGGAAAAAATTCCCATTAGCAGCGGTATCACCCCCCCTTAATTGTTAAGGTCCCTTTTTGGTAAACTTTGCCTTAGAAGCAATATGATAGCAAAATTTCAGCCCCTAATCCGGCATATGTTCTCAAAATTCATTTCCTATAAGACCCTATTTGGACCTTTCTCTCTAAAACTCCTTGGACTTATTTTTATATAAGCCCCTCCACCCCCCCCCCCCCTAATAAGACTTGTTAGCGAGACAAAACTTTTTTCTTGATTACAATTAATAAGTCTGTAAAAAGACTTAAGTCAACTAAGTCCCTTAATCATTTACAAACAATCTAAAAATGACTTAAAACTCAGTTCATGACAATGAGAGACTATGTTTAAGTCTAGAAGACTTATTTTCAAATCCAAAAGTTTTGTCCCGCAACATCCCTCTTAGATTTAAAAATACGTCCAAGGATTTTAGAGAGTTGGGAACAAATCAGATCCCAGCCCGCCAAGTTCTAAAAACATGAGAGCCCCCTCCCCGGCGCAAGCGATCTTATTTAACTATATTTATACGTTACGAACGCCCCCCCCCCACATCACCAACGACTCCCAATAAGGTTCCGGAGGACCAAACAAGCCAAACACCTCCCGAAAAAGCGAAAGCGAGAACCGCGAAATTCAGTTTTGTAACCTAGCTATCTGTGTAAATATGTAAGGCTGAATTCCACGTAGAATTGATTTCTCTAATCAGCAATTCCCGAACTATAATTATGCTTATCTTCAACCCCTTGGAGAGTGAATGAATCCAAAGTAGTTTCAAGTTGGATTTAAATCCCAAAGCCCAGGAGTCGGGCCACAACAGAAAAAAGACGATCGACATGTTTATTTCCTTGCTTCAAAACGGCATACGAAATTACGTTTGTCAGTTTGCTTCTTGGTTTTTTGAGGATTTTGGAAAAAGTACTGTTTCTTTCTGCAATTATCGTGACCATCATTGATCATTGCCTTAACGCATGGTATTAGACAGGCTCGAATCAGGAAAAACTGTCCATTTTGTGGGGTAAACTTTTCTCAAACTGTTTTAATGTCCCGGAACCCATACTCTTTCAAATAAGCTTGGGGACACCCAGATTTTTGCCTCAAATCCAAGATGGCGGCCCAAAATCACAATGACCGCCAAAATTACCCTTTTTTGGCATAAGTCTGTTGGAAACATTTTTCATTTCCAGGTTTTTTCCAGTGGTTCTGCCACTCTTAAGCTCATACACCAATCCGGATTCAGCTGAAGCACCAACCCATTATGTGGTCATCAAATCCAAGATGGTGGCCAACATCTACAATGGGGCCAAATTTACTCAATTAGAACTATACCGTCTCTTAGATTTCCCTTTTAAAACCTTTTCTTTTTTCTTTCTGGGTATTTATTCTGACCTATCTTTTGTGTGTTGAGCTTTAACGGGCCACATAAATTTAGTCTCAAATCCAAGATGGCCGCCACAAATGGCCCACCAAAAACTTAATTAGGGGCTATGGTGTGCTGGAGCTTTCCATTGCAAGATTTTCAGTAGTGCCCTTATTCGAACTATATCCTTCAATTTCCAGCAGACATCACCACCATACATTTGGTCGCAATCCAGCATGGCGCCCAATCCAAATGGCCGCCAAAGCTACCGCTTACTAATATTAATTCAAGTATGGTTGAGGTTTCTCACTTGAATGTCACTTAAGTGGTTCTCCTATACCTATAACCATCAACTTCAGTCAGTGACACGACAACCCATTCTATGGACTACAATCCAGGATGGCGGCCAAAATCCAAATGGGCCGCCAAAACCTATCCTAATTAGGTATCTAGTACGTTGAGTTTTATCACATTGAAGGTCACTTAAGTAGTTCTCCTATACCTATAACCTTCAAATTCATCTGAACCACCCCAATTATCTGTCTCCGAATCAATACGGTGGCCTAATCTAAATGGTCCGCCCAATTACTTAATTTGGTATCAGAGTATTTTGAATTTCATTTTTGTATTGCTTTGTCATTCGAACCTATATCCTTAACAATTAAAGCTTCATATCCACACACACAAACTATGAATTTGAACTATACTCCAAATGGTTGTCACTAATTAATCCAAAATGGCTGCCAAAATGTCCTCGAATTGAATTACCTCCAGATTCTACTTTGCAGCAAAAAGTAACCCTTTTTGTATAACATAGGGGTTTACGTGGTCCAAAGCGATTTTGCATAAATACTTCCTAATTACTCTAAGTTTGTCCATCAGAGTACTAAAAATAATATCAAGGGTTAGTTAATGTGTGTTTAGAACGTCCAACGGATAACAAAATGGAACACACAAATCCAGCCCATATAAAGTTTAGCACTAATATTTGCAATCAGTGTCCGTCTGTGAATCACGGGCAGATGAATAGACTTCTTTAATGCTGACAGAAGATGTAACACCACTGATTCAATAAATGTGTTGAAACCATCCTCTTATCCAGTACCCATCGCTCTCAGCTGAGTTTGAAGGTTCATTTAATTTGTGTTTAATTTTTTATTTTTTTTATTTTTTTTCCTCATTTTAAACTTATATCCTTCAAATTCAGCTGAAACACCCAGCCCATAACTGGTCTCACATGCAAGATGCGCGGCCCAAATCCACCAATGTCCTGCCAAAGTTTACTTAATTAGATATCTAGTATTTTAAAGTTTTATCACTGAAAGGTCATTTTAGTAGTTCCTATCCCCTTATACCTATCACTTTCAAATTCAACTGAAACCTGATATATAGTTGTTGAAGCTTTCCCATTTTTTTGCAGTTGCTTGTCACTCAGAATCTATACCTTTTACAGTTAGCTTGAGCATCCACACAACATTGGATTTGAACTAAAGGTTCACAAATGTTGTCACTATCCAAAATGGCTGTCAAAATTCCTCCAATTGAATTCCTTCAGATTCTATTTGCAGTCACAATTAACTTTTTGGTGTAACATAATACTTGCTACCAGAGGCAGATTTTGTAGTAAAGTATTAATCATGCTAATTTTTTCGCATACTTGCCAAGAAATCGTGTCAAGTTTCATTTAATGTGGATGAGGATGTGGATGATGATGGTGGTGAGGAGAGGTGGATAAGGAGGAAGAGGAGAGGGGGTGGTGGTGGTGGTGGTAGTAGTAGTAAGTTAACACCACGTTTAAATCCGGTTTTTGGTCCCTGCTAAACGGGTGTGGCCGGGTTTACCTCGCACTCGTAGCAATCGTCTTTAACTCTTCTTCTCCTCTTTTCCCCTTCGCTCGATTCAATGCTCCCTCGAATCTTCTATACTTTCCTCATAACTGATGTCGACTTATGATCAGAAGACACTACTGAATGCTTTTTCAATCAATTTTCGACTACCTGTGATAAATTAAAAGAAAGTCACAAAGATCTGAATCATGAACACCCTAGTCTTCCCATTTGTAATCATGTATATACAGTCTGCGACATAGGCAGTTGGAAGCGCCCGCAAGAGATTGCCTATTTTGAATTGTGGGCCCAGAGAAGATGTTGAGGAATCAGGGCTGAACATAGACCAATAATTTGAGCAACCGATACCCCTGATGACTGTGTGACACCATAGATTGGATCCCCGGATCGGATCAAGCTGAATACGGAAGCCATATCAGTATAAGAGATAAGACACCTAGAAAACACTATTCCAAAGGATAATGTAAGGTAAAAGAAAGCAGGAGTGTTAGAACAGAGCATATGGGTTTGGGATAACGACTGGTTTTCAACACGTTCTAATGAAGTATCAGTGATGTACATCTTCTGTAGATCTTCTGCCAGCATTAAAGAATTTATTCCCTGCCAGTGATTGCAAATATCAGTGCATAAACTTTATATGGGGTTGAATTTGGTGTTTTATCCATTTTTATTTATCCCATGGACGTTCCTAAACACATATTAAACCCTCGTCTACCGCAGGGGGGTGGTACACCCCCTCAGGTTTTTTCCCCGGCTTGCTAAAAACCCCTTTTGGTGCCAAATTATTAATGTAATTGCCATTTACATGTTCCGCCCTTTTAAATTTCCACAAACAACATCCACCGGTATAGGTAAGATACAGGT
>JAMKCH010017120.1:0-81470 GCA_023653785.1 Ophioderma brevispina
AACAAAATGACACATTTACAAATATTTGACACCAGATTTGTACAGCAATGGCACGCAGTCACCCGATGATATTCTCTTTTTATAATTGATTTTTGTTCCATTCTAATTACATAAATTAATTTTGTTTCATACACATGAGCATGCATACATAAGCAAAAAAATGTTTATGTCAACAGAGTATGCTAATTTACATTTTTAAAATCACGCTCCCGTTGGTGCCTAAGGGGGGGGGGTCATAGGGACCCAACCTAATTATCTCATTAATTGGCCAGAAACTTTAGGAATATTTTATAGAAAGAAGCGCATTGATATCGATAAGTTCCACAATTCCAAATACTTAGAACTAGAAAATCGTATTTACGAGTGCTAAATCGCTGAAAAACAAATGTTCAATCAATCAATCAAATTTATTTTGTTCTTCACATCATCACATCAAACAGTGAAATACAAGAAATCAAATTATAGTACAAGTAAAAATGGATTTCACAATGGAAATCAAGATTATATAGGATATAATTGAATTGAAAATAGTGAATGAACGAGGTCGCTGCTAAACGATTGCCGTGAAAATGCAGTAACCTCACCCAACTTACGTTTTACTACGACAAAAGACAAACAAAATAAAGAAAATTACAAATCAAGACAAAACAAGACAGGACAGACAATACGATACAAATTACATTGGACGAAAACAGCCGACTCAAAGTCCAAGGATAAGAAGGTACAACAGTGTGAAAAGACAGAAAATTAGGAAGTGATGACAACACTATATGAATCGATGAAACTCTTTTTGTGGGCCGCCAGCTATAGCTGGAGAACCACTTAGCAATCCGTTGTGCGTGTGTATGTGTGGATGTGTGGATGTATGTGTGGATGTATGTGTGGATATGTGTGTGTGTGTGTGTGTGTGTGTGTCACTAAAATGTTAAGTTTTTTTTTTTTAATTGAAAAGTTGAAGTTCTATTGGAACCAAACTTCTGTCATATGTGCACCATGGGATCCCTCATATGTTGATGAGGTCAAAGGTCATGTGCCGAGGTCAAAGGTCATGTTAGGTCAAGTTTAAAAATAGGCTAAAAATGTAAAATTGACCTCAATTGAAAACTTGAATTGGAACCAAACTTGTGTCATAGGTGCACCATGGGATCCCACATATGTTGATGAGGTCAAAGGTCATGCGCCAAGGTCAAAGGTCATGGAGGGGCCCAGAGCTTATATTCTTTGAATATAGCGAGCGCGAAAGCCGAGAACCGCGAAATTCTAGTTCATATTGATTTTAAAGGAAGTGATAGTTGGGGAGTTTTTAATATAAGAAGGCAGGTACTTAATACGTGTTAACTATTTGGAATTAACTGTTATAATGTAAAGGATCAGAATGCTCCGGTTATTTCCAAAAGTGTATCAAATTGTTCCTCTCATTGCATATAAATTGAACAGATATATTTAATTACACACACTGGACAAAAAGTATTGTAAGTTTCAACATGCAAAAAGATTTTGTAATCACAAAATGATTTCATATTGTACCATCTGTTGTTAACCACATAATAACGCATGGAATGGCAAGGTTGTGCTTTTCAAACAGGGGTTATTCCCCAAAAAAATTAGAAAACATTTGATTTGATTGCCATGTTCCCTAAATATGGCCGATTGAAAGACATGGCGATTAACAAACTGCCGATTGCGTCCCGACATAGCCGCCAAATGAATTATACACTCTAAAAATATTTTAAAGAACGGGGTCATTTTCCCCTTTTTTGAGTCAACTATGAACCGACTAAAATGGGGTTAAAAATGTTGACCCTTTTTGTGATCATAATTTTGGCCCCAATTTTTTGTCGGTGCATAGCTGACTTGGCGTTTTTAGTGTTAACGGGTTCGTTAGGGCTTACACTAAATGTTTAAGGGAGAAAAGTGCAGTGCTCGTGTGCACGAGAAATGAAATAACGTCAATAGATGATGATGAAAGCAAGTCCATCACCGTTGGACTCAGGAAATTTAATGACAAGAAAGTGGTCACGTGAAAACTTGCAAAGAATATTTTCATTATATCGTTGACATTATATTCAGACATGATTTGCGCAAACCCCTTGATTTATCATTCAAATTGCATTGCGGTTGTCTCAAAAGTTTCTAATTTTTTGGACCACTGTCTTCCATTGACGTTATCTCATTTTCGGTCCACACGAGCACTGCCTTTTGGGCCTTACGATTACAATACACGATAATTGACCTGGTCAAATATATTGTACACTTTTCAGACACGGAAGCGCCTAAGTTTACGCACTGTCCATCTAATCAGACAGTCCATAACCGCCCAAGTCAAGCTACAGGTATGGCGGTCTGGACCAACCCTAAAGCTATCGATAACTCCGGTCACATTCCAACTCTAACCTGTAGCGCAGATTCTGGTTCTGATGAATTTGAAATTGGAGAAACAGTCGTTTATTGTGAAGCTCGTGACACAAGTGGTAACATAGCAAACTGTACTTTTACCATCAATGTCGTAGGTAAGACATGTATTTCATAATAATTCTGTCACATAGAGACGTATTCGACATTTTGGACTTTTGGAGAAATTTGGCTTTGTACTATACATATTCACCATATTGGCTTATTTAGTAAAATATTAATTAACTAATTATGACGTACTTACAAAACGTTAAATTGTCCGCATCACATAACGACGAAGTATTTGTATAAAATCTATACAGCACATGCTCATAGCATCGTATTAGCATTTTGAAGTATTCGCCGCGTCACATAGTGACTTATTTGTGCGACGTATTTTTCAGTTCACAGTAGAGTTGGTATTTTGTCATATTCACATAGTGACGTATTTGAGCAAACGCGTCACATAACGACGTACTTTCGCGACTTATTTGTTATTTACACGTTGAAATTGCTGTTTCACATAGTGACGTATTTTATTTAACGTCATTTTTAGCATATCTAAAGTAAATTGGAAGTTGATTAGTTAATTATATTTGAAATTTAACTTATTTCGACGGTTTTCCACTAGGTTTTAATTGAAATATAGTTTCAATTAACAGTGTGGGGCAAATTTAAATCGCAAAATCTTCAAAGCCGCTTTCCTCGAAATGCGTATTTTGCAAATACGTCAGTATGTGACGCGGCCGACGAAATATTTAAAAGGTTACTCCAGTACGATTTGAGGGGGAAAAAAGTTTTGAATATTTTTTCCACCAAAATGAGCACAACTGATATTTGGGAAAAACATACAATTATGGGCAAAATCGCCCCCCCCCCCACACAGACTTAAGTGTCAACCTTCGTCTAACCCCTAGAGTTTTTATTCCAGTGCACAAAAAATAATAATAAAAAAAATGTGCGATTATGTCGCAAAATGACCTTACGTAATCTGTTACACGGGTTAGGGTAACCGCCAAAGTTTGAGGAGTAGAAGGAGTGTTGGTGAGTCTCAACAACTTACATAATATAAAATACTTGTAGACTCTCGGTACGCCAAAAGTTTTGATGTTGTCTTGAGCTCAAGTCAATTACCACCAGTTAACCATAATTGGCTCTTTTTGGACCGGTGCCTTTTGGGTCTTATGTTTATGTATATACATTAAAATTGAACTTCCCCAATATATTGCACACTTTTCAGACACTGAACCGCCTAATTTCACGTACTGTCCAGCAAACCAGACCGTCCATAACATCCCCAGTCAATCACAGGCATGTGGTCTGCACAATCCTGAGCTATCGATAACTCCGGTCACATTCCCACTGTTACCTGTGACCGAGTCTGCTCTTCCGAATTTAAAATTGGGAAAACAGTGTGAATGCGAGGCTCGTGATACAAGTGGCAATACAGCAAAGTGTTACCTTTACCATTACTGTGTGGGTAAGTTACTTGCTCCGTATTGGATTCGTAAATACAATCTAACATAATGCTTTGCACATGATGATTTTTAAAAAATAGCTTTAATACTAATCATAAAATTTGTTGAACTTGGATTAATTTTCTTAGCCTGTTTTTTGCAGTAGTAGCGCAAAATTATTCCGCCAACCATTTCGCAATTGAAGTTATTGTGCGGTATAAGCACTTGTCGAGATTAATGGCATATGGCAACCTCCACGTATCAAACATGGCGAGTTTTCCCGCGCATGTCGAGTTTCACGCCTGTTTATCGAGTTGTTCCTCGCCATATGTCGAGTGTGCAGTGGTTATATGTCGAGTTACAGCGCTATCTGTCCAGTTTTCCCTCTATACATCGAGTTGTGCTCTCTATATGGTGAGTTTGACATAAATCATGTACAGTTTTACGCTCCATTATCAAGTCATGGCGAGTTTTCCCGCGCATGTCGAACTTCACGCGCTGGAGCGAGTTTTTCCTCGCCTATGTCGAGTGTGCGAGCGTAAATATGCGAGTTTATTTACAAAGCGCTATAAAGTCCAGTTTGTCCTTCTATACAACATCGATTTTGCTCTCTAAATGTGAGTTTGACATAACATGTCCAGTTTTCACAAAATCTCGACATGATTTTTTTCTCAACATGCAAACTCGCCATATTTTTTTTGGTTTAATGTGTAAAAAAAAATCATGTCGAGTTTGCTCATGTTGAGAAAAAAACTCATGTCGAGTTTGATCATGTAGAGAAAAAGCATGTCGAGTTTGCTCACGCTGAGAAAAAAATCATGTCGAGTGCTCGTTGAGAACAAATCATGTCCATTTTGCACATGTTTGACAAATCATGTCCAGTTTTTTTAAAAACTCGGCATGATTTTTCTTGACGATTTATTCTGGACATGATTATGAAACTGGCACCTAGAGTTTCAAACTGGATAGACATCGCTGTAACTCGACATATAGCGGGTAAACTCTATATACCGCGCATGAAACTCGCCATTATTTGATACGTGGAGCGGTGCATTTATCACAATCATGGTCCGAATCCGCCCTCAACATGTTTTTGGTCATAATCTCACCTATTTGTTCTTTTTTCACGCCGAAACTGCATGACTGTTCTCTTTGAAGCCTTGCGCTCAATTTAAAACCATTTGTGGCGAAGGATAGAGTTACACTATTGTTATCTTCATTCCTATTTGATTTATTTGTAGTAAGCGCATGTGTGCGCATCTTTGACCCACACTGGCAAAAAAAATCAACTTTGCTTGCCAAAATGGCAAAACCATGAATTTTGCGTTTTTTTTGGCGATTTTAACATGTTTCGCATGACGTCCTGTAATTGACGTCACTGCTGACTCATACAGGCATGTTTGTACTTTGTTGGTGTCAATGACTCGGGAGGTCATTTATCCATTGGTACCACACATAGATAGTTCATCAATCCCGTTTCCGAAGAGGCGGGGGGTGGCAGGAAAAGCCCGCCCGCCCCCCCCCCGGCGGTGAGATGGGTCCAAAAACCCGGCTCTTTTAGGGTTAAGGTACCAGGAAATTAGATAATAACCTGGGCCAATCTTTAGCGAACATTCCATCCAATAACAGGCCAAAAAAAAAAAATAATACACTATCATTGACATTATATTGAATATGATTTTCAGTCAGTGTCATGATTAATTCACACCATCCCTGGAATGTTTCTATTACTCTCTGAAAAATCTAGTTTCACTAATGTGTCATCACCAACCCAAATATTGAATGCTTTCTCTTCCCCTCCTTTGTAGACTTGACACAAACCACATCATTCTATTTGCTATCCTGGGACTTTAAAACGAAAGTATGACATTTCAAATGAGCATAAATTGGTCATTGACTATTAGCTGAATGTGGCTGTTAGTGTGGTGGATTGAAATATATTTGAGGGAATAAAGTAACACTAGCTGCCCTAGTATTTAAAGTAGTATAGATGGTGGGGGATCCATTCGAGTCAAGGGACTCTGAAGTTTTTCTACACATTGTCCTTCCAAGTGACCCCCAGATTGCTTCAATACAAAAACAGCGCAGATGGGGAGCTGTTTGAGTTTCCTTCTCCAATGCCTAAGTGATGTATCCATGTCTCACTACCCTACAGTAATTTGCTGATGATGCAGGCGTTGTAAACTTCTGCCTTTGTCTTAATGGAAGCTTCGGATTTTCACCCCCGCGTTGTAAGCCGGGCAAGAGTAGGTGCAGCTTTACCAATGCGTTGGCCGATTTCTGCAGGCGATCGAGAGACAGACTGTCACTGATGTGGACCCTATGAATGTGAAGTTCCTGACACCTCAATGTGGAATTGTACGATTTGTGATTTATCCGGTGGTTTTAGATCATCATCCCTTGTGCAAAACGACCATAGTCTCCTATTCTAAGACTGGCGTGTATCAACGTTCAAACTGATGACCAGTCCGAAGTCCTTACAGGCTTATGAGAAGCATCTATGAGCAGCTGAAGTCCCTGCTTAACACACATAACCACTCTGCGAATGTCAAACATGCTCTGAGCTGCGTCAAACATGTACCGTTGTTTTCATGTCAGTGTGGAAAGAGCTGATGATGCTCAGAAGCCTTGGTGGACAGCCAAGCTTCTGGATGTTTGGAACCCCGTCATTCTTCTAACCCAGGTCAAAGGCTTTGGTCAGGTCTATGAAAGGCATGTACGAGTGGCTTATGTTGTTCTCTGCACTTCGCCTGTAGTTGGCGTATGTAGAAGATCAATCGATCGTAGATCTGCCATCACGAAATCCGCAACTGTACTCAGGATAACACCCTTTCAGCCCGGACGCATCACCGCAACACGGGCAAAAACTGCCGCCAATACTAAGAGGGTCAATACCCCTGTAATTGTTGCAACTCACTTCTTTCAACACCACCCTTTTTTCTGTAGAGGTGATGATCTTTTGAGTCGACGCAGAGTCCATGTGGTACAGCCCTCTCCTCCCGCATTGACCGGAACTCCATGTAGTTGGGTGAAAGCAGCGAGCCTTTTTTGGCATTTGACAAGTCTGGGTGGTATTCCATCATTCCCAGGGCTTTTTCCGGCTGATTAACTGCGCTGGCCATGTCAATTCATCGCTGGAGGTACAGCATCTAGGGCATCCATTGTAGAAGACTCTTGATCGTGTCAAGGGCCTTGAGGGTTTGTGACTCCTTTTTCTGTATGAGTAGAGCTCAGAAAAGTGTTCCACCCAGCGCTCCAACTGCTTACTTCTGTCTGTGATGATTCACACACTGAATACTTGAGGGCGCTGTTTTTGCACTGAATGGCCCGACAGCCTTCTTTATTCCTCTCCATAGCTCTGATGTTGCCCTTTGCAGAAGCGGTTTGTATTTCTTCCTCGCTCCGCCAGTGTCATTGGACACACTGCCTTGACTTCCGCTGAACTTCACATCTAGCTTCTTGAAGAATCCTCACCTCAGGTTGTGTGTGGAAGGTGCACTCTTCTCTCCCTGCCGCTGCTCTGTTGGCTTCAATGACTGGAGTTAGTAACCTGACTTGGCCTCAAACAAATCGTTGTTCTGCTTGGAGTTTCTTCCAAAGCGTACAGAAAGGCTGAGCTCTGAATGTGTCCAGGAAGAGAGTCCATTTGTTACAGTATCACCTGATGGACCAGCCAGGCCCATGGATGCATTGATGAAAACAGCAATTGCTCACTCTGTCCCCGCTTTGCGCATCGTGATGGGTATTGATGCGTGGTTTACCAGCTAGTTTAGAGCGCTTGCATCCTCTTTGGTTGCAGTCGCATCTTACAGCAGACCAAGGCATGATCTGTATCACAATCTGCACTAGGGAAGACCTAGTGAGGTTGAGATGCAAGTGCATGAAAGAGCGCCGTTGTGATATCAGCGTCACGTTGATGCCATGCTTGAGCGGGGTGACCTCCATTATCTTTGTGCTGAGGTTTGGTCCTTGAAAAGGTGTTTGGTTAACACACAGTTATAGTAGTAGGAGCACAGTTCAAGGAGACGTTGTCCAGTGTCATTGGTCTTACCGACACCAAAGGGTCCAAGGCAAGATGGCCAGGAAAGCGTGGTCAAACACAATCTCGCATTGCAAATCACCCATGAAATGAGGTTTCATCACGTTGTTGGGATACCCTTGATCACGGCTTCAAGGTTGTCATAGAATTCATCTTGGCTTCAGGAGTGGAAGTCAGGGTTGGAGCACAAACACTGCAGGAGGGATACTGGGCTTGCTGGTGTGAAGGCGAAGTGTCGGAAGGCGTTCTGATCTACCGTTACCAGGCTCCACGGAACTCAGTAAGGAGTTAGTAACTGCAAAACCAACGCCAAATTCACGAGGTTCTGCTGATTTTCCCTGGCCAAAGAAGTGTAAGTCTTTACCTTGAGTGTACCCGAATCTGCTAGACGTGTTTTTTGTAAGGTGGCTGATGTCGACTGAAGTCTTAACTCTTTTAAGGATGGCGGTCTTGCGAGTAGCATTTGATATCTTGAGAAATTGTCACTTAAAAACAGGTGTCATTGGTACGCCCATTCAAACATCCCAGCTTGAGGGGAGTTTCTTCTTTGGTTTCTTATCTTGATTGCCAAGGTTGCAGTAGTTGCAGTCCCTTTTAATGATGTCTCCACGATCCCCATGCACCCTATATGAGAGTAACTTGCGGGACAGCCCCCAATTGGCTGAGGGCTGCCCAACTTAAGGTGGGCGGTAGCTTGTCCCCCCGCAGTGAGATGCCATGATCTCTCCCACCGTCGGAACTAGCCCCTGGCGCTATGCCCTACGCCAAATCGAGCCAAAGTCGCTATAAAACCGTTAACTGCTACTTCCCGTGTTGGTTTCTACGCCTATGAAGCGAAGCTGGAGTGTCCTCTCCAGGGCGCCAAACGCCCGGGCAATTGCTTATTGCGTCCTATGTTGCCCATGCACATGAATCCCCCCCTCCACGCTGAAGACAAATCCAAAGGCACGTCGAGAAACGATACAGTTTGGTGCCATCAGCGTCGCAGGAGTTGCAGAACTGGTGCTGAGTAGAGCATTCAGTCGCCTACGGTGACTCCACTCCGGATTATCCTCAGGTTTGTCTCCCCAACCTTCCTGCACATCAGGTGAGTCTCAGGCAGCAGATACAAACTTATGGTACACCTGGCCGTTTGACCTGGTGTTTTCTTGTCTTCTATCTTCTCCCTTAGGCTGGTTTTTTTATGTTCGCAGCATATAGGTTATTTAATGGCCTAATCACGAGCCTAACTTATAAGATATAAAGGAAATTGTACAGCATTTTGGGTCCGTTTGGCCAACCCAACCGGATTAATGGCGATACACCTGTCCACCAAACACGACCATTGTTGTATAATGTCCACAGTCGCAATTTTACCCTAGTATGTGTGTTGAAGTGCACGTTCAATTGACTCTGCAACTTTCCAGGGCCAGGCTGCCTTTGACCCTACCTACTGATGGTTAATCTATCCGGTCCACTAACCTAGGCAACTGGAATGCTGAGAAAATACGAACTAGAAAGCTGAAAAAGAGCTATGGGAGGTAGAGGTCGATCAAAAGCCTCACTCTGGAAATAGCACCAATCCAGCCCACAGGGGACCTATAAGGGGCTTAAATCGGAATCCCATTCTAGCGTATGTTTGGAAGAAGGTTTGAAGGTGGTTTTTCTCTAGTTTTTGAAGGGTGCTATAAGAATGTTTGGGCCCAAACCTCTGGGGTAATGTGGGTGGAACTTTGTAAAATAGTATAACTTTTTCTATTAACATGTTGTTAATCCGCGACGGATTTATTCCTTATCAATACAAATGAGGCAAACGGGAGCATGTGTAGTAACATGAACAAAGTAACTGTAAAAATAAATCCTTCTAACCAGACGAACCGGTGGGTATCCTTTTTAAACAAAATGGAGCAGTTGATTTTTCACCCATTATTTCATCCCACAAAATTTGCGATTCACATATAGAGGTTTACCATCAATTGCACCCAAGCGTTCTGCTATTTAAACATTGCAATAGCTTCAGTTTTATGAGGAACGATCGGTTTCCGACATGGATAATACTACATGAGTACAACTCAGTAGTGAGTAGAAAATATGGAAATTGTAAACAAATCCAACATTTATATTTTTATAACAATTTCTATTAGCGACATTTAGAAGATAGGGTTCAGCAGATATCAATAAAATAGCGCGGAACCTTCCTGACATTACCTTTTCACTTAAAAAAATGTTGCTTCAAAATTGTTAACACTTAAGTGATCCCATGGGGACCCAAACTTTTTTTTTTTGTTTTTTGTGGGCGATTCTCGGTTACGCAATGGGATTTCATCATAAGGATTTTTTTTCTATTTGTCTGATGTATGAATACCCTTCTCCTGAGACCCAGAAATGTAAATTCTACCCATTGGCTTCATTAGCAGAACTAGGTGGGTCCCTAGCCCCCGCCCACCCTTAGCACTTACGAGAGTTAAAAAGAAATCACGAATTTTGCTAATTAAGAAATAGTAAAGTGATTAAATCTTGGGATTTTTTCCTTAATATATACATGGAGGCAATTTATTAAAAAAGAATAATATTAAATCAAATAAACCCTTATATGCTGAAAACACATTTTAATTTGCAGACCGTGGTCTTAACACTTAAGTGACCGGGGTTGTCCTATGGGACCCTCCAAATTTGTTCTCGCGTTGGCCGCTTACGCGTGGGTTTTGTCCGAATGTTTTTGTTAATTGTCTGACTTTTAAATGCGCTTCGTTTCATATCAAAAAAAATAAAGAAAACGGGGCCGGGGGCCAAGCGTTAATGAGGTATTAGTGAGGGTCTTCATGCCCCCCCCCCCTTGGGCACTAACGGAAGTCATCTGAGAATATTTAAAAACACAAGAACCAAAGCAAAATTTTGTTGCTGCTATATGTTACACATACATATAAGTAAAACAATTGAAAAGATTAGCACCCAAAACACAAATTGTACAAACATATTTGAAAAGTCCAAATGAAAGCGGTGCAAAAATTAAAACATATCGGAATGAAATTAATAATTTTGATTCGAAAATCAAAACGCGGGTATTATGGTTCAAAAATTCAGTCTTTGCGAAATAAATGCAAAAAACTTGGAAAACGATTAATTGCTATTATCGGTCGGGAAAAATACAATGCAACATACGAAATTTAAGATGGACACGGGTGAAACAATAATGACCCAAAGACGCATATCAGATGAAATTTAAAATAATTTTTTTTGTCAATATTGACTAAACTGGCACCAAAATAACACATTCTGGCAAAAATTATTTTGATTACCTTGGTGAACCAATATCTAAATCGCTATTTGCCACCATAGTATACGAGATATCCATAGATTTGTCCATTAATTCATCAAAATAAGAGACCTGGTCATGATGGCATTGGAAACTTGATCGTTAAGAAGTAATTAATGAAATAGTTAACCTCTTCTATGGTATTCAATACTTCGATATCGACTGGAATTGTACTGAGAACTTAAATTGCAAAAGTAGTACATATATAGAAAGAAGCTCGTGATTTGTTTTCTAATATCGTCCTGTCTCTGTATTAACCTAGTTCTCCAAAATACTAGAAGTTAGTTTTTCATGATGTTAAGGTTTCATATTGATAAAAATAATATACTTAATTACGAACAATTGGCTTCCCCGTCCACATCAATGGCCACTATATGGTAATTGTTGAACTGGTGGATAAAGTTTGTAGTTTCATAGAGAAAAACCGAACATACCCTTAGCATATTTTTTCGATTTATCGAAGGCGTTCGATACTATTGATCATAATATATTACTATACAAGATTGGAATAGTATTGCTTCAGAGGATAGTTCTAGAATGCGTTTAAGCGTTATCAACCCAAACGAAAGCCGTATGTGTCAGATAAGTCCGCCAAATCAGATTTCCACGAAATTTTATGTGTGTCCCTCAAGGATCCATCATGGGTCCTCTGTTGTTCATACTTTATGTGAATGAAATAATAGGAATTCATCATTGTTAGATTTATATTATTTGCTGATGACACTACAATTTTATTTCGCAGCCGGAAATGATACTAAAATAGAAAAACTAATTATAAAGAACTTGCAGAAGTGAAACGGGTAAGGCAAACAAATATCCGTAATGCCAGTAAAACAACACTATATGATATGAGGAACTTCCCATAGTACCTCGCAATATGTGGATCCCAAAATTGCTAACAGGGGTCCGTGATGAATACACAAAATGTATATTCCTAATATTTCCAAAAATATAAAAGAGTTTTGGATAACATTAATCTGGAAGATTAAACAATACAAAGTTCCTTGGAGTTATTATAGATGAAAACCTAACATGGAATCAACATATTAGTTGCTTTGTCTAAAATAATATCAACAGTCAGCGGCAGGAACCCGTGCGAGGTCATTACCATCGGCGTTGTTTCCAGAAATAGTAATGTCAGCCAATCGGAGGATGATATCGTGATGTCAACCCTTTATACTACAGAAAAAGGGGAATTGTGGGTTCGTACGTCAGAATGAGTCAAGATGGCCGGTTAAGTTGAAAGAGATTTTATCTGAGTATTTTAATACCAAATAGCGGTGGTTTTACGATGAGTTCAGAGTACAATCCTCTGATGAGTTTGTAGGGCGTCATTTTCGTCTCGTAATAGTGCTCTAAAGCGTCGTATTCTTGACTCACTGTATCGTAAAATCGATTGAAATATGGTTTTGTCTGAAAGTGTGAGAGACGATCTTTCGAATCCATACCAAAATCAGCGCGGTGCGATTTCAATTTTGATGTTGGGCAAATTATTTTTCTAAAATGTCCTCAATTTTGTTGAGCCGCTAAAGCTTTCCAATGACTTTGCCATTGTCCGCGTAATAATGCGGAAAGTTGTACACAGTTCACACGGGGGGAAATCGGGCTAGACCCATCTTCATAATGCATGCCTGGCGGTGCTTTTTTTTTTTCTTTATGACCTGCATATACATAGCAAGACAAAGAGTACAATGTTAAATGTAAGCATAGCATGCCCATTTTTTATTTTCATGTGGAACTGTAAGAAAAACACTATTGACAATAAAAGTAAATGTTTTGAAAAGAATATTGTACTACTATCATGCCATTCCCTAGTAATTCGACAGCCATTTGCCATGTCAACAGAGAAATAAACTACATGTTTTTTTGAAAGATGTGGGGTAGTGTTGGTGGCAGAATACTGAATTGGCCCGTGGCGTAACCGGGGTGGGTGGGGGTTGGGCTATTTAACTGCTCAAAACCTTGACCCCCCACCCCGCCCCCAATAAACGTTCCGTTAAATTACTAAAGGGTTATTTTATTACAATTAAAGGATCATTCATTTAGCAATTAGAGGTCATTCCTTTGTTTACAAATTTAAAATGGTCCCATGTCCATTCATTTAACCATGTAAAGGGTCTTTCATTTACCAATAAAGGGTCATTCCTTCATTTTCATTCCTATTTCCCAATTAAAGATTCTTGTATGTGATTTGCGGGAATCATTGTTGATTCTCGTAAACGTTGGAATTTAACACATTAACGAATTAGATGATTCCCGCAAAATTCATTTTTGAGAATCGAGACGGTTTCGCCTCTCTACGAAATTCTGCCCTTTGAAAGGGTTATTCTTTCATTTACCATTAAAGGGTCATTCATTCCTTTAGCAATTAAAGGGTTGTTAACTTTGTTTACAATTAACAGTCATTTACCATTAAAAGGGTCATATTCATTTACCATTAAAGGTCAATTCATTTACCAATTAAAGGGTCCATTCTTTACCAATTTAAAGGTCATTCATTTACCCCAATTAAAGGGTCATTCATTTACCATTAAAGGGTCATTCCTTCCTTTACCAATTGTAAAGGGGCATTCCCTTACTTCCAATTAACGGGGCATTCCTCTGCCAATTAAGGGGTCTTCATTTAACGAATTAACGGATCATTCCATCATTTACGAATTAAAAGGTTATTCCATTATTTATGAATCAAAGGGTCATTCCATCATTTTCAATTAAAAGGCCATGCCATTGTTTACAAATTAACGGCTTACTGAATCATTTTACAAATACAGGGCCATTGATCATTTACAATTAAGGGTTTCATCATTTACCAATTTGAAAGTTTAACCACCAAAGAGTAAAGCCTGCGGTTAAAAAACAATGGTACAAAATTTGACACTTCAATTTTCAATAAATACACTTTTTGGACCCTTCATGACGACATGAATGTGTTCCAGAGCTTTCGGGGATAACAAATTAGCTTTCATAAGAACATGTGTGTTAATATATTGGTGGCAAACATCATTCAACTCCATCCTAAGGAGAACCCTGTACAACGAATAATATCACTAACGATCTACCGATAAAATAATTATTGACCACATGTATCGAGTGGTTTCATAGAAAACGGAATTATACAACCCTAACAACAATGAATTAAAACCATCAGTCTGACCATGTGCTATTTAAAAATTGCGCTATGCATAACGTGCTAGCGATACACTGCACTTGTAACGTCATACATGGCCATAGAAATACACAATTATAAGCAATCAATGTGTGACGATGTAAATACCTACTCTAACTGTGCCGTTCGTATCGCATAACACAAATACATATCCCATATACAGTAGCGGGCGAATTTCAAATAGCGCATGGTCGCAAAGGCTTTTAATTCTTTTATGGTTAGTATAATTCTGTTTTCGCATGAAACCACTCCATATGTGTTCAATAATTGTTTTTTTAAGCGTATATTGTGTAAGTTTTATTTCTTTATGCACTTTTCCCTTAAGGCTCTGTCAATCATTCAATGTAATGCATGTACAAGTCCCTCTATGTTATGTAATTCTCAATATTGTTCCATATATTTTTTTATAATAGTAGTCGCATTTTAAGAACCATTACAAGCAGAGGCAACGATTATAAAGGACTATTTATATTTTGTGGAAACCAAACAGCGCACCGCACCCATGTTTTGTTTTTATTCTGTCCTTTGTAAATGTTAAGTGATTGAATAACATGTGCTTGCAACACATGCATGGGGTCTCATTAATTCCAACCCATAAATGTGCCAGTGTTTTCAGGGATAACAACCCCAGTGTAGTGTATGCCAAAATATTTTTGTATTCATATTTGTTGTTACCATTGTGTCATACTTTCATTTTATCTTGTTTTTCCTTTTCGAAGTTGAAGACAATAAAAGAAACTTTCAATGAGATGAAACGACCCTGTTGTGACAGTCTTGAGTGGTTTTTAATGATTTAGCGGCTTAATGATATTTTGTGGTAAATTGTGCAACAAAACGAAACAGATTTTTTAAGGTGGGAAGATGGTAATTTTAAGGAAAACATTTTTTAAAAAACTGGAGATGCAAATATGATTGCAAACTAATGTCCATATTGACTATCAAAAACTTATGAAAGCACTAAATGATACATCAACTGTACCCTTATGCAAACAATCATTTAAATGAAAGGGATTTGACGAAGAAGAAGCATTGCACAAGTCAAATAGCTTCAAACATCAAATATTTCAGTGGAAATCTACCAACAAAATCTGTTTCGCAAAATATCAGGTCCTACATGTATATAGGAGGTGATATTTTGCGAAACAGAATTTGTTGGTAGAATTCTACTGAAATAGTTGATGTTTTAACTTGTGCAATGCTAAACTGACAAATTACCACACAGTGGTCTAGATGGGCCACCATGATACAAACACTTGCTCATAACATCAAAATGCACCATCTTCATCTTCATCTTGGAAATCTTCTTGAGGATGTCTAGTGAATCAAACTAAAATGAAGGTGCTGGGATCACAAAATGCACCTTTAAAAAATAGGGTAGGATGCCAATGCATTTTAAAGGTGCAACGAGAGATTTTGAGGCACCCAAATATTGTTTCATAATAGTAATTTTATATAGATTAGACACTCAATAGATTAAAAAAAAAAAAAAAAAAAACCCCCAAAAAATTAACTTTTCCCCCTGTTTTCTCCCCAGAAAAAGAAGTCTGGCGACCGCGATGTTCCGGTACATAACGGCCTATCGGTACATTAGTCTAAAAGCTGTTGTTTTGAGGATGCATGGTACATGAATATGAGATAGAGAGAGCACGCATATCATATTGGTTGATAAGAACTGGTCAATACTACTTTGTTGTCGTTGGCGACGAGGTGGTGCTCATGGCCCGACCCCCCTCTTTCAGATTTTGAAGGCGAAGGTAAACACATTTGGGGAAAACGGCGAGCGCAGCGAGCCGAAATGTTTTTGTTTATCAGTACAATACGCGCGTCGGTACATTCACAAATCCGTGCCCCCCGGCCCCCATCAACAAAATCCTGGCTACGCCACTGGGAGTGGGGAGCCTTTGGAATTTGATGTTTTGGTGTTAAAGGTGCAACGAGAGATTTTGAGGCACCCAAATATTGTTTCATAATAGTAATTTTATATAGATTAGACACTCAATAGATTTCTTGCCTTGTATTTCGCTACAGAAATGTCTTAAAAGAGAAAAAAGGCGATTTGGATTCGCTTGTATTTCAATGTAAAACATAGGCTGAATTTCGTATTTGCTCCTATACGAAATTAAAAAATTCACAATTTTTGTACCAAAGAAACATTTCTCGGCTTAATCCTTTCAGATGGGGATATTTTTGATGGAAAGCTTTACATCAGGGCAAAAATCAGTACTTTCGATTTTTTAATGGACACCCGATATGTGAAATCTCTCGTTGCACCTTTAATGCTTAAATGTAAGAAGTTGATTTGGAGTGAAAAACAATGCTCAATTTTAGTCTAGTAATGGAACTTCTTCTTGAAATTTAGTGTTATTCTCAACACTAAATGCAGAAGCAAAAAAAAAATAAAAAATCAGTAATCTTCTTTTGGGGATTCGCAAAACTGACCAAAACCAAAAAAGAGTACTCAGGGATGTAAATGAGTGCAACTAACAAATCCTGAAAGAGTGATGAATGCTTGAAAAAAGTGTGTAAATTTGAGCAAAAGGGGCTGAAAATATAAGTGTGGAAATTTTGAGTAATCCATTTCCTGAAATTTACATCCCTGAGTACTTGGCGATATAATTTCCCTTGCAAGGGGTAGGATAAACCAGCTACTGCACTGGCGAGTTGTCAGTTCCAAAAGTTAGAGCAGAAAATCAGACCTAAAAAACGAAGTGTTCACAAGCGGTTTTGAGTGGTGATACGCTTTCCCTTTTTAAAAACACAGCTTGTGTTATGACGGCGGCGACGAAGGTCCATATTCAGCCAATCATGTGCGTGTCTGGCAGTCAAACTTATCACAGTGTACAGAATCAAAACAAACCGTTTTTCGTGTATTTCCGAAGTAAGGATTGGGTATAAAAAATCCGTATCTTGGACTCACTTTATCCCAAAATATCAACTATAACCTTATTTTTTTGAGAAAATAACTATGTTATTTACGTCATGTGACCGGCATTTCCTTGTACAATGACGAGAAATGGTTGAAATCTGGATTTTACGGCGAACAATTACTACGACTTTTTTTTGTTTGAAGAACATGAAGGGTGAAAATGTCGTATTTTTTAATAAAGAGTAGAATTTTTTCAAGAACATAAGTTTTCCCCTTTCATTTGATACCCAGATTGTGCAATTGATGCAAGGAAAACGGTCAATTGCGAGAGGGGAATGAGCTTCGAAAATCTACAAACGCCGCGTGGGTTCAGTGCACGCTGTCTCGTAGCACACAAACGAAGTCGGTTTAACCCGTGCTTGGCCGCTGACTGTCAAAGGAATAGTGGTGTATTAAACAAGATGAAACATTTTTGTACCAGATCGTATCCTTTATACTCTATATTGTTCACTTATTATGCCGCATATTAATTATGGTTTCTAATATGGTGGATGCCTCAGATGTATACGTAAACAAATTTTCAATTACAAAAATGGGTACCATTTCTAATAGTCATACCGAAATTCATTCCGCTCCCCTTTTCTCTCGCTATAGTATATTAAATGTTTTTTGAATACCTACAAAAGTAATATGGCAACCTTTCTGTATAAGCACTTAATAAACAGTTACCAGTAACCTTTGAAGATATTTTGTAAAACATGCCGAAATTCATGATTATCACAAGATCAATGCTCAAACTATAACATACCAAAAGCCAAAAAATCATTTTCCCAAAAGGCAAGCAGAAATTCTGGTCCAGCTTTATGGAAATTCCTTACAACATTCCTTGAAACCAATGAAATCAGTAAAACACTTTCAAACCATTCAAAGCAAATGTATTTTACAATCTAAAAATTATATTTTTCTGGAGCATTTCTTTTGTGATATCTTGATTCGTTTTTCTGTGTGTTCTTGAGAGTTACATTTTGTCTTTAGTTGGGTGTTATGTTTAATGTATTCCAAGGGTATGTTTTTTGGCCTAATTGGCCTTTTGCTCGACTCCTCCATACAACTGTTTTTGTTTTTATGAATGAAATGTAGTGATTGGAAATAAAATTTGAATTTGATTTGATTTTTTTTTTTAAGAGTACACTAACCCTAGTCACCTACCTGAGCCACTTTTTGTAACAAAACTCCCTAAGGGGGGGGGGGGGGTGGGGGGGGTGGGGGGGGTGGGGGGGGGGGTGGGGGGGGGGGGGGTGGGGGGGGTGGGGGGGGGTTACCACCCCCTGTGATTTTCGTTACTGAACATCCAATTCCTGTAAAATTGGTACCAAAGGATAGCTTATAGTTCTCTTTCATTGGTACCACAATAAGTACCACCATCCCCATTAATGACGTCACTATGACGTTATAAGGTGTGAAGGAACGTAAGAAAATACTGATTCAGGGTGAAAATTGATATTTTTGCATTGTAGTGACTCAAACACCTTATTCTAGCACTAAAAATGCCTCTATTAATATTAAACATAGTCAGTTCCCATCAAGTAGGTAAAATCTTATATCAAACCTTTTTGGCGAAATCATTGGATTTTCCCCTTATTCTACACTGTGTGTCTATGGAAATTGGCATTTTTTGCTGACATGCGACCTTTATGACGTCATTGGTGACAGTAATGCTGCCCATGTTGGTATCATTTTGGTATCAATGGAAAGAGGAGAACCATAGCTATCTATTGACCAAAATAAAGATGTCTGTGATACTCCTGTGTTGTGTTAGTCATGTTGGTACTTCTCTTCCGTAGGGGGGGGTGGTTTCCACCCCATCACTTTGGGATCACCTGTAAGCCTCCCCTATACCCCGGTGGATGTTTGTTTTGGACTGAAAAGGAGGAGCGGACATGTCAATTGACACTTCATTAATAATTTGGCACCAAAAGGGTTTTAGCAAGCCGGGGAAAAAACCCGAAGGTGGGGGGGTTAACACCCCCCCCCTTCGGAAGACGAGGGTTAAAAATATTAACCCTTTATGCGCTAAAACATAAATTCATTGTGGATGTTGCTAAACCGTTTACTGTACAAAGTCGATGCGAAAATGACTTGTATTTTGCAACACCCGTTAAAATACAGATTCGTACAACTTCAAGTTTTTTTGTGTGTTAAATACTGTAATTTTGGTTCTTCTAGAGTAGATATCACATAAAATGCGTTTTCAAAAAGTTTGATGTATAAACGCAAGCCTCCTTTGAATTTTAAGTCTTTTTGGCCCATTTTTAGCGTGGTTTTGAAAACAATTTTTGCCCCTAATTGCAGCCCCAATAACCAATTTCTACATTTTTTAATGCTTTTTCTTCTATCGTGTCCAAACACTTGTGGTTCTCATTCCAGCCAGAGACGTTACAACGTCTAGTGCTTCACTGAATTCGCGCAATGTCCTTGTTTGTCCATTGGTTGCTCCATCAGTGGGCAGGCAAAGAGATGTTCCATTGTCTGTGGTCCTGATCGGCTTCCAGGTATAGCCCCACTTCTGCAAGGAAACCTTAGATCGGCCAATTCTGGTTCTCAATCTGTTGAGGCATCGCCATTCGGCCCATGAGGAGTCAGCTCCAGGTGGGAGATGCTCACCAGGGGCCCGTTCCTCAAACTCGTGCGTAACCCTACGTGTATACTAACTCATGCGTATGTCCTACATAACAGACCTTTTCATACGAGTTACACAGTGCTTTGGACAAATTGGTCCACTCAGGCATGACATAGTATGCACGTAGATTTACGACTCAGTTTCGGGAACGAACCCCAGGTTCAATACCATGATGTTACTTGGTTGATGGCAAGTCTTTCTTTCCACAAGGCGACTATCTTCAGCTCCTCAGAGACTGTCCAAGAGGTTGGAATTTGCTTAAGAAACTCTCTCTGGATTTAAGGCGGTTAGCAGCAGTTATCTGTCCAGACATAGGGTGCTTCACAATCACATTAGATACTTGGCAGCTACGCTCTTGCATGCTCGGAAGTCTGGTGGAGCAATTCCTGCTAGGATGTATAAGTTTTCCGTTGGTGTTGGACGGAGGCATCCTGTGATAAGCCGGCAGGAGGCATTTAACGCTGAATCAAGCTTCTTGGCATGGGTTGACATTTCTCATACAGGGCAAGCATACTCTGCACATGGGTAGCACAGGGCAAGTGCCGTCGATCTTAGGGTATGTGGGCGAGCACCCCACCTTGTGCCAGTTAGTTTGTTCAAGATGTTATTGCGTGAACATACTTTACTATTCGTCTTCTTTTTATTGCTGATTTGGGGTTGTCTTATGACACTTCATATGTGGTATAAATTTCGTACAAAAATTCCCTCGGAAAAATGGTTTCCGGGGGGCCCATGACCTCCCCATCCCCCTTGGGTACTAACGGCAGTGAAAACCCCTTGGTCACTTAACTGTGTAAGTCTATGGGAAAGACCAAGATGAATTTGAACTGTCTGAGAAAAATACAAGATGGTATAAATTTGGCTATATTGTGCTAAAACTGTTTAAATTGGTTAGTCTAGAGTAAATGTAATTAAATGTTGTTGTTCAAAATATTATTCAGAGTTGCTGAAGATGAAATATTTACGAACCACCTTTTCGGAGAGTGACAATTATAATTTGGATGGCATAGGTCAAGGGCAAAGTTTGGATTTTCATTTTATTATCGATATGTGGTTCTTACGTGACCCCCTATTACTTGTGTTCGTTACGCGATCAAACTCCCATAGGAAAGGGTTATCTGAGTTGGGTCCCTGAGGAGCCCCCCTCACCCCCCTTGGGCACTAACGGAGTTTTTTTAGGATCAGGCAAACCAAATAGATATCTAGTATGTGCTACGATGATAATACATTCAGAAGTAGCAACAGATAGTTCAACCGAACAAACGGAGTGGCCGAGTTGCAAAAGTGGCTTAGTTTCGAGTTACCTCCCCTTGGTACAACAAAACCAACCACCTTTATTTGAACGATAAAGTATTGGGATTTGAAGAAAAGATGGTTGGGGTTGAATATTTGGTGGCAGGGATTTCTAGGCCGAAAATGCCTTTGGGCTGCAAATATTATTATTATTGTAAAAGTAAAATAGTACAATTTTTTCCATAGGTATCCTATTTGTATCGATATAGTTTTAGACATTGCATAAAGGGTTCGGTTACTCGTTGTGGTGACAGGTGATAAAAAGGATGTTTTTTTTTCAGGACATGTTGATTTTGGGCTTTTCTCTCCCGCTTCTTTTGCGGCTAAAAATTCTAGACCCGTGATACATTGTATAAACAGACATATATAATATAAATGCCAGAGAGTGACTAGTATGCATCATGAGTAAAATTTGTTTGGCTAAGAAATTAAAAATCTAAATTTCTTAGTTTTTAGCCCCAAAACGTGATTTTTTGACCCAAAAAAACACCAATAAACAAATTAATAAAAACAAAAAAACAACCTAAATTTTAAAATTATTTACTTAATATCATTCGAATAGAAGTGGTTGCGTTTTGTTTACCGAGAGGAGGGCATGTCGGCCATTTATTGCCAGGTACCAACCGCTCCACTAACGCATCTTGAATACACTAGGCAGGCAGGTTATGTTGCATGAACTAATAGTTTTGGTTTTTATATTTTTTACTAATCCCCAGTTATCCAGCAATCTTCTTCTAAAATATTATATCCAACGTTGGGTCTGACGGTGCTTGGGAAAGAAACATCAGACAATTAGAGCTTGTATTAATTGTACGACCACTTTGATCCCTGTGTCTTACTGCCATAGAAATTAATATTTAGCGCCCTTTCTACACTTTTAATCTTTTGAAAACTACAGAATGCTGCTGACTACCTTGGAATGGAAAGTGGGACTCCCAGATGAGATATCCAGGCATCATATCACGCCACTCGTATCCCGCCTCTAATGCTAGACTTGATGGGACTTCCCATTGATTCGGCAGTAGGAGCAGTCAGTGAGCTTTGGATTCAGGCCGATATTGGGTACCAGACTCAGTCTCTGCGTTATCACGCAGGAGCAAGGGAACGTGGGACACTTACCCTGATTGGGTGAAGACATTTACCGTATCATCACAACGTTTTTTAGGAATACCGTGATTCTGAATAGTTGTCGTACAAAACGGGACAATTAAGGTTTGTCTGTTTTATTGTTTGCTTTGATTGCGGTTTTTTTTTTAATATTTTTAAATATTTTTGTTCCAAAGGATAGCTTTGAGTCTAGTACTTTCATTTTGGTGCCAAAGATTATAATTGAAGTTGTTATCAGATATTTTGCACTGCAATTTTTTGCAATACCCACACCGAACGAACTAACTCATACGCAACCCGGCCACTGAAACGGAAGATGTCCACTGCTTGAGATATACTCATGACGTTGATACGAATGGATACTATTTTTTCCTGTTTCCATTAAACCAAGATGAGTAGCAAACAAGCATGGTAGATGACGTCAGACTGACGTCATGGCAGCAAAACTGTCCATTTCATTAAGACAGTGTAGAATAGGGTCGAATACAACCTGGCACAAAAGTATCTCGGCATGTTTTTCGATCATTATTATGCCAAGACTACCATTTTGAAAGTTTTCGACATATCATTTTTGTTGCCTGAGGTCTTGCTCTTTCATCATTTAACCCTGCTTGTAAAAAAAAACGTGCTAATGGCTGCGAGGTATGAACGCCCGAAGACGCAAACCCCCAACCAAAAGTTTGCCAGTTTTGGGATTAAGTTACTAGGGGGTCGAATTTTATAACTGCCTAAATCTACTGTAAATATATCTCAATTATTCCTTAGGTACCAGAGTAAAAGATCAATTTCGTCACACCTGCGGGGTGCCTTCCTTCCAAGATTTTAAACAAGGCTCTGGACAAGCACCTGTTGCGTACACTGTCCAAGAATCACCCAGCTCGGCAAACAGAGACTGCGCTCTCGTCGACCTTTCTCTTCTGTCGACCACGCTGCTATAAACTCCCCCCAACTCCCATTTCACATCTTCACCAATGGAACTCTGCCTGCTATATATATACTCCAAGACTGCCATTGTGTCGTAATATACTATAGGCTATAATGGAAAGGAAGCGGACATAGCTATCCTTGGTAGTAAAATCAAGTGGTAATTATGTATGTCATCTGAGCATGTTGGTACTTCAAGTCACCCTCTACCCGGTGGGTGCTTGTTGTTGTTCTTCTTCTTTGGTTTTGTTTTGCATCAAACGGAACGACTTGGTACCAGAAAAGGGAGTTTTGGTAGGGTGAAAAAACATCGACAAAGGGTTCCAACCCTCTCTCGCGGCGAGAGTTCATATACACTTAGCATTCATTCACATACTGGTTAATCATGGGTCCACAGCTTTTCTGGGAAAAAGAAAGTTTATTTCCCACCAGCAATGTATAAGCCTTGGCGATTTAATGGTTTTAACGAGAAAATGCTTAGGTCCCACCACAAATCGCAATCTTTTGAGGTCTAGAAAAGTGTGGGGGTGCAAGGCCTAGCCGTTTGATCCTGACACGAATTTATTAAAAAAAGTTTGATTTGATCGGAAATAAGGCATATGGTTCCGGGGATATGGTCGATCAAAGTTAACCCGGTATGCAAAGGTTGATAAAAATATGAGATTTGCTATTAGAAGCTAATGTGGTTTTGTATGCATTATAGGTCCAGAGCTAAATTTCTCAGGAATCCACTAACTTGAATGTCCATGAACAATATTGTTCGCAATAACCACTGACGCCGACATTACCAACTGTATCAAATGTATATATTACCGGGCATGTGGTACTATTTTGATCAATGCAAAGAGAGGACAAAAGCTATCATCGATGGGCACTAAAATCAAGTATATGTTGTATTCGACGTCACGCTAGGTTTGTCCGTACTTCTCTCCGGGGGAAAAGGGTGATCAGTTGCAAGCCCCGAATGATCTCGTTTTGGATCCACCCTGTACCTATATACCGGTTGATGCTGTTTTTGGCACAAAAAAAAGAGCATAGAAATACTGTCAATTGATAATTACATGAAATCTTTGGCACCAGAAAGGGGCTTGTTGTGTAGGGTTTATTTAAAAAAGGGGGGGGGGGGTGTACACCACCTGGGTAGACGAGCGTGACCCCCACTTAAAATATCCATATCATTCAAAATATTAAAGTTAGCAAAATATTAAAGCAACTCGTTTTGAAATCGGCAGTATTAACTTTTTTTAATCCTCGATGTCACGACAATTTCAAATGAACCGCGCCACGCGTCGCGTGGCATCGCGCATAAGAACTAGACTGCGCAGCATGTGCAGGTACAACAAGGTGAGTTCATCACCGATCACTGAGCTGTACCATTCCATCAACAACGCACTCTAGCGTAGTAACCGAATAAGTGGAGTTGTTGAATTCCTATTTTCTTATATTTGGTCTTTCAGTTGTGAAGCCAATACGATGTTGATGCGAAAGTCAGGAAACACTTTCCATTCCCTGTTCTTGCGCGTATTGTGCGCATTTTGCAAAGAGTAAAACATATGACCCGTATTGGGGCCATGAGGTTCGAAATATTGGGTTGCAAGATGTAGTGCGGGAGCACATGTCATGAAATAGATTGTTCGGGTGCATTTTAGGTTAAAGTAAGCCACAATCCAGATAAGCTTCATGAGGTAAAAAGAACAAGAAACCATGGTGGCCAAAATTGCAACCCTGTAGGGGGTACTTTATAGGCTATTCAAAAAATGGCCGCCCAAACTCTAAGTTGAAGACAAGCATGTAACTGGAGTATATGAGAGATAATTATAATAATTACTCGGAGCGCAAGAAAAAAAATAGCCTATGATTTCAAAATGCAACAAATTTACTAAATAATGTAAATCGGGCTGAAAATTCAATGATTTGCAGCCGTGAGACGTATTATTTTCAGGTGCTTACAAAAGTAGTCAGAAGAAGAAAATTACAGTGGAAAACAAGCCCATTGGCACGTTTATAGGAAAGAAAGATTGATAAGTGATGACTTTAAGACTCTTAAAAAAATGAAGAAAAATTCTTTGGTTTGGAATCCATTAATATATAGGAAAAATGGTTAACTTAGTATTTAAAAATAGGGGCTGCGATCTTATATATCTATCTGTGCAGCTATTACCCAGGATAGAATTTTGGTATTCAAGATGACACTCTCATTCAAACGCAATCTGATGACCGTTGCGGGGCCTGTGGAGAATTCCATGCAGGGCGATCAGAGGTCAAAATGCAAATTACTTGATGATAAACCTACCCATTAGGCAGGCCTTTGACCTATTTGTCAGGTCCACATTTTTTTTTTTAAAAAAAGTGGGGGGGGGGGGCTTGGATTTATATTTGACCGTGATAGCTTGGCCGTATTGTTTGAGTGGGGACTTCTCTTTGTGCCTCTTGGCTGGTTGTACAGGTACGTTCTTCGGCGGCAATATGGCATGTGAGGTGTGGCCTCATCTTGTACACATTGTTGTTGGTGATAGAGGGGGTGAGCACCATTAATATTAAGACAGCAGCTGCCCCAGAGATGTACAATTGTAATATTCCAACGTTTTACGTTTGCATTCTGTATACATTTACGTGTTAACTACCAATAATAACGAAGTCTTAATACTGTAATTTGTATTGCTTGGCCCACAAGAAGGACATAAAAAATCCTCAAAGTTAAACATAATGTCAAATCTCATTGGAATTCTTGTCGTCTTTTTTTTTTTACTGTGTTCTGGATCGGTGTGAAAGTAATTAGTAGTCCGCGGGAACACAGTCTGGGCTCCATAGACGACAAAGAATAGAGCTGAAAAGTAATAGTACATGGGGAAACTGTATTTTGTGAAAATACATATACATTCTATCTCGCCAACCAAGTTTTTCTAAATCAAAATTTCATGAAGATCCCAAAAATCTATGGGTGTCATGGGTTGAAGTGTGTTCTTTGATGCAAATGGGGAAATGCTTATACAGGGTTCAAAATATAAAAAAGTCAAAAGGCTATTTTAAAAGTATACCATCAGGTCAGTACCTGTTAAGTATTTCAGAAAGATAGAGTTTGCCCTATCGTAGTGTTTAGTTCACGAGTTATAAGGCAAAACAGGTTCAAGGTCACCAATGCGGGGAACATTTCAGATTCATCAGTTTATTTTAAAAGGCCAAATTGTTCGTCTTATTGTGCAAAAGCCGAAAATATACAGGTCGCAGGTCATGGACGTTTTAATGATAATTTAGAATGGCAAATATGGCCGTGGTCCACAGGGTCTATGGAGCACATAGCCATATCTGTAAAAAGCCTCACGTGACAGGGGAAAACACGAATCTAGATAATTTTCCTTTCATTATTAACCCGGTGAACGATTTAAAACCAGTTTCAACCAACGGACCATTTTGGTAAATAGACCCTTGGAACTTGTCTTCAGCCACTGTACTAAAACATAGGTCGTAAATATGCGAACTATACCTTTTTGGAAAACTTATGAGCAAACGAACAGATGGTATAAATTTTTAAAACAATTAAACATTTTTATTGTTTAACCCTGTACGATTTGTCCCCCTTATAAAAACACCTTCATGAAATTCTGTATTAGAAAAACATTGGTGTCAATCACATACACACGTACTTAGCCGTAAATTTGAATTATGGGATTAATAAACAAAAAGGCGTCAACGTGATAGGTTCTTTGAAACTGGTAGGGTGTAGGTACTTCCCTCTATGCCCATGGCGTAGTATATTTCTAATTGTATCATTGACACAATAATTAAACTTGAAGGTAATATTTATAAATTCAGTTTGTGTCAAGTATTTTTGAAGATGTTCACTTTTTGGCGTAATATGATTGACGTTCTGTTACAGCTTTAAAGATCAGAAAGCATTTATTGTGTATAATCTCAGATTCATGGTTATTTTTTTATCGCAGGTATTGCTGTTATAGGGCAGTTTTAACACTTAAGTGCCCAAAGCTAAAAGAACGTCCGTTAGTGCCGGGGAAGGGGTCCAGGGACCCAACCCCAGATAACCACTTTCCGTGAGGTTGGATCATGGACACTACAAGTAATTTGGGGTCACGTAAGAACCACATACCCACAATAAAAATGAAAATCCACACTTTGACCTATGACATATGGCTAATTGAAATTGTAACTCTCCGAAAAAGAGTGGTTCGCTCACATTTCCAATCCTCGTCCTCAGCACTCAATATCAGGTTTTGAACCAAATCGTCCATGTATTCTACTCTAGAATAACCAATACAATAATCAGAAAACTTCAAATGCCTTAGTTTTTCACCTAGACTTACACAGTTTAATGAGGGCAGGGTCTGGAAAAAAACCCAAAATTACAAAATTGATGCTATTAGCATATAAAAGGTTATTTTGATTAAGTATTATTAATTATTAATAATTGCCTCCTAAGGTATATATCTATAAGCAAATAAATCCCAGATTTACTTACTTTAATTTGTAAGTAGTAAAATCTGATTTTTCACTTCCGTTAGTGCCCAGGGGGTGGGGGGTTCCTAGGGACCCCAACTAATTATTCTAATGAAGCCGTGGGTGGATTTTTTTCTTTTTTAAATCATTTTTGAATCAGGAGAAGCGTATTCAAAATCAAAAACTCCTTGAAAAATTTGATTGCGCACGAGAAATCAAAAAAAAATCAAATGTTGGGTACATGGAACCCCCCCCCCTTGGGCACTTAAGTGTTAAAATTATCAGTTTGGCTTCCATTTTGAATTTGGAATATTCCCAATGGTAAAGTGCCATGCACTTTTCATTGGGTCCAGATCAGTACATCTAGTACTCCATAGTTCCGATAAATAGGGTTGAATAGATAATTATCATTATGCGACGCCATCTGGATTAAAACGCGAACGCAAACAGGTTATTTTCAAACTCCTACATGTAAGTCACCATTACTCTGAAAATGATTATTGAATGAAAATGGTAACTTTATACATGCAAATTAGTTACATGTTGTAATACGGGCTTGAACACAAATTTGTATTGAATACAATGTGTAATACAGTGTATCACAAAGACCTGGAAAGTGTATTGGTCACCTGAAAAGGTACCTTCACCCATTCCACCTAATGTTCGGGAAACTATAATTTAAAGCCTAAAAAGGCTGCAGGGTTTCTATGATGCACTGCTATGAAATGAAAGCAAACAATTTCGAGCAGTAGTAATGTGAAATAAAATTAGGAATATTAATCCTCTGAGAAAGTTTGTACCAACTTTGCAGCAGACCCTTTAAGATAACAAAATATTCAAACTGGCAGTGGTTTTCAATACTAATTATAACAATATTTTAGCAACAACACCTGCTTTAACAAATTGAATATTTAAAAAACCACGTGAATATTAGTAACAAGCTTAGTCAGTTTTCGTTCAATTTTGTTTTAAAAGCGAACTTAAAGTTGATTTTGTCTCTCTTTGGGACTAAAATGGAAATAAACATGTTGCCCATTTTTTCTGAAGGGGGTTAGTGGGAAATCCAAGATGGCCGCCAAAATCACCTGTAGCTGGGTAAATAATGTCTATTGAGATAAACAGGACTAATATAAATGTACAATGGGACTTTTAATGAGTTGAATTAGCTTTTCATACTAAACATTTATGTATAGATTATAGTAGCCCAAAATTTTATAAACCAAATGGCTGCCAAACTGGCTGGCCAATAATAAACCAAGGTATTGCATAAAAATGCATGTTAATGTGAAGCAATAGTCGAATATCATTGCAATGGTTATCAACATGTTATTGTTCGTACTTTGAACGACAATACACTACACAACCTTTTTTTTTCATTACTTCATCGTATTTGAAATCATTTTCCATCTCATAATTGTAATCCAAGATGGCCACCCTCAAAGTATAATAGGCCTTCCACAACATCATTAACACATGCATTACTGGAATAACATATGTTTAAAAGGGTAAACATTTCAATGTGCATCCATTTTCCCATCATCTATTTTTTAATACATACGCATAAAGTGTTTTACTTTATGGTTACCCCCTTATTAGTGATTCAAAGTCTTTGTTTAGATGATTGAAGTCATCAACAAATCGTGAAAATCAGTTATATTTTTCTAAATGCTTCATGTAGCCACCACAATCAACAGTCGCACCTACTTTGACAGTTATTCTTGAAGCGTATTTTGAGTCTTGAGCCTGGTCAACAAATATGAAATGACCTTAATCTAAAACAATTACAATGAATCATTTATGCTAAATCACAACCCCCATCCCTATTTATATTGATTCAAGAAGAAGATAGCTATTGCCATAACCTGCAATTAGACATTGTTAAATTTCATTATATCAATCCTGCCAGGAATTGAAATCATCTTGGAATCTTTTACTTGGTCATATTAAAAATCACCATAGTTGAATCTACTAGAGGTTGATTATGGCTTGTGTGCTTAAGCATTCAAACCTCTTAAGATGGAAGTACACAGCCACTCTACAGCAAATGCATGCAAGGTACAAGATGAAAGCCAAAAAGATGGAATGGTATACAAGAATTAGAACAGAACGAATGGCATCTAATTCTAAATGAAATGGCTAGAGGTCAGACGGATGGAGCCAGGCTTGGGTACGAAAAGAACCAAAAGCTGATCGAAGACATGAGTCATCAAGAACAAAGGAAATGCCTCACAGGACTAATAACAGATGTAGATGAGGAAAACATGTTGGTCTACCTTTGTGGATGTGCGAAGCAAGGGCAGTGATTGAACTGGGAGTCTGTGATGCAGGTCGACACCTCCTGGAAGAAACTTTTGAATGTCTGAACGCCAGAGCTGCTATCTTTCCACATCAATGCAATCCATGATCAACTTCCATCTCCTGCCAATCTGAAGCTGTGGGGCAAGACCAATCTTGGACTCTGTCAATTATGCCATCATCGTCATTGTACACCGTTCCACATCCTCAATTGTTGTAGCTACTCTTTACAAAGCAGAAGATACAACTGGCGCCGTGACCAAACACTGAAAGCTGCATAGAGGCAAATAAAAAAAACATCGCACCTGAGAATCTGAACTCCATTTCTACAATAGCCTTTCGCACAGCTGATGGTACAACCTATCGAAATCCATTCTTACCAATGCCTAAGACAAAACGTCGTAGAGTACGTCGTAGAGGCAAATAAAAAAAAGCACCTGAGAATCTGAACTCCATCTCTACAATAGCCTTTCGCACAGCTGATGGTACAACCTATCGAAATCCATTCTTACCAATGCCTAAGACAGAACCAACCAAATTCTGAAGAAAGCCAGTGACTGGATATTCCTGAGGGATGAGGAACACACCAAATGGTGTTTCCTCAGAAATGACGGAGATAGCTAAGAGATCAGATCTCACCATTCTTTCTACCAAAACAAAGAACAGTGATCATCATGAGCTGCCGGTCCCTATGAGGAGAACCTATCCATGCATATGCTAGAAAATAAGTGCACATTACCAAGATCATAGTGGTTGACTGTGAAAGCAGAGGATGGTCTGCATACTACTTTCAATTAGTAAGTAGGAAGCAGAGGTTGTCTGCCAATACCTCAGTCAACAAATACCTGGATCCTGGGCATTCCTAAAGGAAAGAGAAAAGCTATAACCGATACAGCAGCCAAAATTGCACGCAGAGCGAGCTAGTTATCTGCTCAGCAGAAGCTCAAAGGCATTCAGACAGAGGGCGCTATAGGCCAACTCCAGCAATATTGCTCTGAGGGAAGTGGAATGGTGAGCACTAACAAAAACCCAGGTTTAACCCGACAAAGTATGGTCCCAACCCAGAGACCTCAGAAACACCACGAATCTAGACAACGAGATCTTGCAAAAGTGAATTTTCCATATACGTCCCTTCCACCGAGGGAGATATATCAGAGTGCTTATCTTAAAACGGTAAAAACACTGGCTCCGAAGGGGACAGCGCTGGTGTTCTACCAATAACTATTCTCTGAAACAAAGGGGGGCTTCGGTGAGTATCCATCCATACGCATCTGTTGAAGGAAGACCCGGTCAGGACTAATTGGTGATGATGCCCATATCAGTGCAATGTTGTGGGCACGATTACATATGGGGAACTAGTGATCCTTCAGTTGGGGGGAAGACCTTTCTCTTCAGCTTGACAAGTGGAGCACCAAAAACCATATAGCTCCTTGACCTTAGTGTGCACATTGGACGTGGTCACAGTATCAGCAGACGAACCTCTGCAACTTGCCAACTGAGAAACAATCTCCCGAGAAGGTTATTCCCCTGACCAGCTGTGCCAAGTGCATAAGGATTTAATCATCGTTACAGACTTGAATATTTTAAAACACCCTTCCTTGGTCCTGACAGCAAAATATCTGAGCCGGTAAAGTATGGAAACCAAGAAGTGGAAGCGTGATGGCTCCAAGCTTCTCAAATATGGGTTCTATGGTCTCTTCCCTCTTCTTCGTTACAGTCCAGTGAAGAAAAATTGTATTTCTTAGGTAGCTTTGGATACAACGATATCATCAGCAAGAAACGTACAGATATGGTGAGTGTACAACTATCCCTGCATCGCTTTGAATTGAACACGCATGAAGATATAGTAGCAAGGTATCTGCCTCTTCTTGTTCGTGGTTCTTCAATTCCACCTGGTTCTCAATTCATCTCAATTAATCATTGCTTATTTATAGGTTATTTCTTGTTTGCAGGTACTTGGCATTTGGGGCTTGTCTCTTTCTTGCACACTATGGTTTATCTTGCTGCATGATAGTTCTTGAAAGCTGCTGATTCTTATTTGATTCTATTAAGGGTGTTATTTCTAAGTTCTTCTAGTGAGATTTGCTTGGCTTGCAAGTGCTTTATTTGGATAGTTATTGTTCTTGTTGGCTGCTTATAGTTCTTTGCTCCTAATTGCTCATATTTTAAGTCTTTCTTGTTTGTGGTTGCTTGACTTTTGGCTTGTCTCTTTAGCTTGCTAAACTATTGGGATAATTGATGACACACTTGTTTTGTTAGCTGACTTGCTTCCTATTTTCTGTTCTAGTTGGTCTAATTTTAAGGTCTTTCTAGTGGGGGTTTGTTGCTCTTGGGGGTCTCCATATCTTGTGCACAATTGCTTATCTTGCTGTCAGTGCTTGCTTTGTCTTACATGGTGCCTTCTATAGCATTAAACACACATAAGAGGAAAGAAAGGGAATTTTTTTTTAGAAATTTTCGTAATTCAGAATCGTTAAAGCGGACACTGGTTACATTTTACAAAATATGAAATTCTTCAATTTGCTATCAAATAATTAGGTCTAGGCCATTGAAGAACAGAGATATATTTTACAAATAAAAAAACAGACCCCAAAACAGATAGGAAATGATATGCGGATATTAGATATCCAGGTAATTTGTAGGCCCAACTTTTAAGTTTCATAACTTACTAAACAAATGTGTATTATTACATGAATATTTTTGACTCGTACTCTGATTATTAAAACCACAAAAGGTTATAGAACGATTCAAACAGTGTGCATAGCGGGGAAAAATGCATACGGCGTGCGTGTTCTTGTGTTAAACCGCCATTTTCAATAGTCTGCTGATAACGTCGCCGCGACGCTAATTATAAAAAGCGTTCGGTTTACCCTAAGGAAGCTGATTTGGTCTAATCATTTCGGGTGAGGGCTGTGGTATATAAAAAGCCTATTTACAACCATGCCACATATCGATTTTGAAAAATCTTGGGGCGCAATATTTTTCAATGTGCCAGGGATCTCTTAATGTCAATGGTGTCATTGTCAGCCTTGTTTTATGGTATATTCTTAACTTAATTGCCATGTTTACCAAGTGGCAGAGAAACCTCACATTCAACCTAAATTATTTAACTATATAATGGTGATGGTGGCCATTTTGACATAATGGGCAGCCAATTTTGAACAGAGAAATAGCCGAAAAAGCATAGAATATATCATTCCAGTTTGCTTATGATGTATTCCTGCTCTGTGTGGTTGGTTAATAGCAATTTGTGAAATAGGACATTTAACCCAATTATTTAAAATTATGAAGGTATAGCAGCCATTTTGACTAACTAAATGGCAGCCATTTTTGAACAAAATAGCTGAAAAAACATAGTAATATACCAATTCTAGTTGTTTATGATGTCTTCTAGCTTTGTCTGTATTACCCGCAATTGCTGAAATCGAGTTTTTACCCAATTATTAACATTGTAACGGTAATGGCATCCATTTTTGTGCTACAATGGTAGCCCTTTTGAAAAGGTTAAATAGGTGGAAAAAACATAGAATCCATTCCAGTTGGTCCTAACCTGGCATATTATTCACTTCTATGATCAGTACATGGAGTTGTAGTAGTAACACCAAAGAAGACCAATATATGAATACATTTATTCGAGGAGGTTTCCGTCCACAGCGGCCATCTTGGATTTGAAGGTCTAAACTGTCTAGAAAAAAATGGCACATGTTCAGTTAATCTTACCCTTAAGTAATAAATCAAGAGAAATGCCTTTAACACAAAAATTGAACGAACGCCATTTTGTCGACATAGGCTCTCTGTACTATATGTTCTTTCTGTTGTGAAAATATAGCAAGTATTGACACATGTTCTGTCATGTAACATATTAAAGCCCTCGAAAATCTTTTTCATCAAATAAGTCGTACCTTCAATGGGCCGTTTTGGTCTAGTTTCTAATATACTATGTGTCTTGAGGGTGATAACGTTTGTTAACGTGATTCCGTTACTTGCAAAATTTTCACATATACAGGTCCATAGTACAAAATTGTAATCCGGATTATATATCATTCAATATAGAATTAAAGAGATACATGAATATAATACAATACTTAGCTGTAAGTAATATGAAAGATTTTTTTTTGGGGGGGTGGTGGGTAAAAATGTGAACTTTTGGGAACTATAAATCTATTGTATAGTATGTGTTGATCTTATTGATCTATAATGTCTACAGTTATGTGAGATGTATATAAATATTATGTTCCATATATATGTATTTTTATCTCTGGGATTGAATCATATAAATGCTTTGCTTGGAAACAAAAACAATTACTCTGAAAAGTTATGATCCTAGACCCCCTATAAACCAACATTAATTCTTCAAATTGGGCGCTATGCCTGTGACGTCATTAAAGTGAGGCAAATGTACTATCGGTCAATAGATCCACACGTATTAGACGCACGCACAACTGGTTTCAATCAGTTTCGTAGGTCCTTTCGTTTTCAACCAAATTCGTGAAAATCCAAGCCTGAGTCGAAGATATGAAGACGGGCTATTTCCCGGCGAGGGACACCGGCAAAGGTCAGGGACCATGCATGGGGGGTAATGCATGTACCAGTTAGCTGCCGTAGAGTTTTTCATAATGAACGGACAAAAGACAAAAGGAATATGGGGTGAAAATTGATGAAAAAACGGTTGAAAAGTATAATTTCGGAGTGAGAGTTTAGTATTCTTCTGAAAAGAAGCAATGTAAAATATAGGCCTAATAAGAAAACCTGGCTCGACATTATTGTTTTTGTTTTTACAAGGATAAAGCAAGGATGAAAGCGAGTCCACGCTCGCCGTGTCATCTTGCATACACCCCTCGCCTCGCGAATCCCCTCGCGACTGTACCTTCAGCCTCCGCACGGCTCCTGCGGAGCCTCGCTTCTTCCTTTCCCTCGGTTTTCGGTCATTTTGTGATAATTATAGTCAATTTGAGATTCTAAATAAATATAAAAGAATGAGCGTCAAACCAGTTGTTTTATCGTTGCTATTGGGACCGAAATGGTTTTGGGGCCGAAATCAACCGGCATTCGAAGTAACCATTTTGTAAAAACAAAATCACGATCGACGACTGATCTGAATTAAATTCCATTTCATATTTTGTAGGTTCTATGGAATCATGACAATTTGCTCAAGAGTCATTTTAAAATGAATTATGTATTTGCTTGGTCTAAAATGGTACAATCTGTGAATTTAAAACGTGGTGGACATCATGATAATCGTGATAATCTTGGAGTGGCGGGTTTGTTATATGAAGTGGTTATTCTAGGTGAATATCTAGGTGTTTTCAAAAATAGTAATCCTCAGGGGCATAGCACCAAGTACCAACAGCAACGTTTTCATCTTCAATCTCTTCTTACACACTGCAAATAACATGTTAATACATTCAGAATAACCAACCGGCAGGACACTAACATCATGACTCAATGTACAGTGTGTTACATTTGCACTGTGATGACGTGATCGGTCTTCAATCAACTACGTCCATGCATTATAATATGTAATTGGGCTGGTTTTAAGCTGGTTTTGAGCGTATAGAAAACTTAAATTTTGCAGTTTTTAAGCCGTCACTTCTGCTTTATGAGACAGATACAGATCGAAACTGTTCATTTCCTGAGGTCATCAGCTTCTCCCTATTAAGATGTAATCGTAATTATATGGTGTGTGGACTTTAACAGAGCAAAGTTGATTTTTTATTATTCGTCTCTTGTTAAAGTCTTACTCAAGATTTCCGAAATCTTATTTTTTTCGGGTAATAATGAAAATAGTCAACTGGACCTAAAGAAGTACCTAAAATCCCATTAGCGAAATTTGAGATGAATCGGATTTTTTCTTTTTAAAATGCAGTAACATTTTATTTTAGTATTACGTCCCATAGGAATAACTGTGTAATGACAAAAAATTTCCGTATCCGAATTTTATAACACATTTCTGATTTTCTATATGAAGGAATTCGATTTACGCTTAGCCAGTTCACACACAGTGATTCGTATAGGACACAATCATTATGTACATGCAAAAACAAACGATGTTTTTTGGAAATTGAGGCGCCCTCCTCAGTCAATCTCTGAGTCGGCTTTAGAGTTGTTCCCGGGATCGATTTTTTTTTAAGGTTAGAAAGATCTTAGTCAATCTAAATTCCTATTTTAATAAAAACATTGTTCGTGTCGTTTCACACGTAATAAACTATATTGGGGGAATGTTGGGGCAGTCCGCGACCACTTTTTCAATACTTGTGCAAATGAGAGAATCCATTGTTGCGATTTTGACGAAATTTTGATGCGCTCTCCTGATTTAAAGTGGACCGCCCATCCACAAAACTTGTATTAGAAGAATAAACATTTTTCCTTGTGCTGACATTTTAGATTTTTTAAATAATGAAATTGTTTTGAACCACAGCCTCGTCCCACATTTTACCTCAAACAAATTGAAATTTCTTCTATATCGACAACTGTTAACCAAAGTACAGTATGTTGCCTAATCTTAAGTTCAACATTCGATCTACTCTAGAAGAAATTCATACTAACCACATGGCCATGGACATGCGATGTCATCAACGCAAGATCAGAATCAACTGAATTTTGGAAGTCCCCTGTTTCTTGAGGACCATCAAATGAATCATAATAAAAATTATATGCTAAGATCACGAATGCATCTTTAATATTCCAAATATGAAAATTAATATGAATTTTGAGCGTAAGACTATTATAATAATAATAATAAGTCCAGTACAAACAGAATTATCTAATGAACAACTACCTGTACCTGCCAAAGGAAACACAACTGGAAGCTATAACACTGTTTACACACACAACCCCTATGTGAAAGTGCTGTTGTTTGCCTCCATTCCCTGGTCGGTGTACAACAAAGTGTTCTAAAATTTTCTTTGAGTTTTTGGCAAAATACTCGTAACTAAGGTCTTAGCAACGCGTTAAGACCTTAACGCGTTGCCTAAGGAAACAACCTTATTAAAATATGTATTAATTGGGGGGGGGGTGGTTAATGGTTGAAAAAATACGAAATCTATCTGGACAAAACAGAAAACGGATTTTAAAAAAATGGTTAGGAGCGGTCTACATTAACATTGTTTATACTTTTTTCTAGATAAAACGCTGCACTTCTGATTGGATTCAAGCTGTGCAGTTTTCATTTTTTAAGTAAAGATCTAAGTTTTCGCAGTGAATTTCCAAAATCTTCAAACATAGCACATCTTTGGAAATATTGGTACTGTCTTTTGAATATTTTGTGCCCCGAGGTTTCAAAACCTATGAAAAGGTCATAAATAATCACGTGAGCTTGCCTGTACCACTTTTCCTATTAAAGAGTATGGTTGATGTGTTAGTTCTTAATATCAACGATATACTCATGGGTGGTTTTGATCAAGGTGCTTATTATGACAGACAAGGCAGCCTATGTCCGCTCTCTCCTTAAAAACGGTTTTGACAATACGATATTCCTTTTAACAAAAAAAAAAATATACACCATTCTGCCAATTGAATTTCTCGGAATACTGTAGAGCGTCGTTTTGCAACCTCAGCGTTTCTGCAAATAAATAATACTTGAAAATACTTTCAGATACTATTTAGAATCTGAATATCGAATGATTCCAAACCATGAAGTTTGTATTATTTTGAAGTTTAATGTCCTTTTTGTTTTTTTTTACCAACTTCAGGCACGGAGTTTTGACACGTAAATTGTATGCTGAAGATCTATGAACTGTCTTTAGGTGACAGTTTCAAAATAAAACCTAAAATTCGGGTGCAAAAGGTTTATTTGAACATTGGGAGGGTGCCCTAATTAGAAGTTTTTCACCGAATTGTCAATTGCTTTCAAGAAAGTGTGTTGCTTTGGTGGTACTTTTTGTTGTCCTTACACCTTTTGCAATCGCACACGTTTGATGTTTTGCATTGCATTCGACGTCGATCTCAACTGAAGCATTCTATGATAACAAACAAAGATCACACGAAGTCACATGAGCTACTACTTTCAATTGCCTTGGCTTCTGCTGAATGATGGGGGGTTTTTATTGCTGGTTGATGCATCATCACTTTGGTCTTGGCTACGTTTAGAAAAAGGCCATATTTTCACAGTTCACTGTTTTTGAGCTGCGAAGCAAGCTCCTACAAATCGACCGGAAACTCGGTAAGTTGTGTGTCGTCGTTCGTTACGGTAACATTAAACATGATGTTCAATTGAATTGATGCTATTTTACAGCTGTCCCGGTAACTTATTTCCAATCGGGCACGAAACACGCTTATTTTCCTGAGTACCAATACAAGAAAAAAATAGGCGATTGATGGCCGGCTGCTGTTTCGGAACTTCCAAGCTTCAAGGTCAAAGTTCCAAATTACACTTAAGTGCCAAGCTAAAAAAAACTTCCGTAGTGCCCATGGGGGGGGGTTTCTAGGACCCACCCAGATAACCACTTTCCCCGTAGGAGTTTGATCATTACAACTAACACAAATAAATGGGGGTCACGTAGAACCACATCCCCCCAATAAAATTGTAAATCCGAACATTTTGACCTATGGCCAATTGAAATTGTCACTCTCTTCGAAAAAGAGTGGTTTGCACATTCCTATCCTCAGCAACTCAAAATAAGGTTTTGAACAAAAATTCATTATATCTAATCTAGAATAACCATTAAATAAATCAAATATGGAAATTAATCAAATACTGGACCTCACGTTTTTGTTTGCACGAACTTGCCGCCCTAGAACCTCTAGGCTTTCCACTGGTGGGTCTGACCGCTTGGATTGGTCCATGATGAGAGACGGCTAGGAATTAATTGGATGGCCCTATGCCACGTGTGGAGAAAAGATTGAATCGTAGTCCTCTCCTTTTTTTTGTTGAGTGATGGTGTTTAAAAACTCTCCTCCCATTGGCTTCTTTAATTCCCCACGCGCACCGTGCCATTTTGCTCCTCCTTATCAGAAATTTGGGTACCCGCTAAGTTAATAGGATGTCCAGGTTTTTCTTTGATATAAGAACACACGGCCAGAGTTTTGGGCCTCGTTGGTGCTGGGCCTCCGGTTTTTGGTTGGATTCCTATGATTTTTTAGGTCTTGTTTTGTTTTCATACACAATAGGCAGAACAGTCTTTTACCGGCAACACACTATCCCATACACAAGATTAGAGCGGTTTTCTTTTGGCTGTGTTATCCTTTGACAAAACCCAATTTGCTGCGGAGGGTTATTTCCCAGGTTTGAAAGCGGCAGCGACCCCATAGGTTTTAAAAGATGTTTTTTTTTAAACACGCCTCATAGATCCCCGAGATGTAGGTATGGTGACCCGTTTTTTGCTTGTGGGACCACCCCCCTGTTAGTTGGATGTCCTTTTGTGGGTCTTGTTTTTGTTTTGTTTAAAACAAAATGGCCCATCCGGTAAACCACATTTTTTCAAGTAATTTAATTGGTATGAAAATCTAATCGGCACATATATAATGAAATATTCCCTAATTGACGGTCCAGATGGTTTTCAAGGCCATTGGAGTATTCCTCCTTGCGAATAAACCACCATTTTCATGCTTTAATTTTCGTAGCAGTATAGACGATTTGGGGAAGCCGTCATGTTAATTATTTCCGACTATCGGTTTGCCACAAGCCGTTTTTAGTCGTTCACCACCAACCGATCGATGTTCGCTGGTGAGTCAAAGTTCCTGACCCGTGACGAAAGACTTCGCTTGAATTTTTAACAATTTGAATTAAAAATACAAGCTTTAGTTCATCGTTTTTTTCCCTTAAAATATATAACTCATCAAAAGTGGCATACATTTGGGTGTAATTTTTCTAATAGCGTGGGATTTTTCTTGAGGAATACAGTTTTTAAAATTAAAATAAAATTCGTAAACTATTCACATACTAAAAGCCGTTACTCGTTTTAAGCATTGAAAAGTACGTATATTGCTGAACCGCTTATGTTAGTGGATTCGAATTGACCTTAGAGCTTCGTTTTTAAACCAGTTGGAGGGATCCCATCTTTCCGTTGAATTTAATCGCCATTCTCGTTTCGTCGCCATTAACTCAAAAATAAATAATGAAATAAAAATATCACAATATGTTAAGATGCGGTAATGTAATTTCTAAGGGTATTACTGGATCATCGGCTTCCCAAGAGAGACTCGGATCTGGCGCGACCGCCCTATTCACATTTCAATTTTTTCATGGATTGTTGGCGTTTACGCCAACTAAAAACTTTGTTAATCACAAATTATATCTAAAATACCCCTCTTTACATTTTTTGTTTTCCAAATCATTGCTGTTTTTAAAAGGTGTAGTTTTTTTGCAATAAAAAATTCTCAAACGAACTTCGCTCTATCCTTTGGTGTGGCTCACCGAAGTTCACAGGATGGAGGCTTATGGCAGACTGACTGAAGGCATGGGATATGTTTCGCTTGGCTTCTGTTTCGGTATTTACGTGTCGCCGTTTGTAAATTTGGTAGAACAGGGAATAAAGATGGCCGCTTGACTAGTGTGGTACAACCGGTGTACATTCGTCGGAATAAATCTGGATTTTTTGGCAATCTATTCTTGATAGATCAACTTGAAACTTCCAGTAATGTGAGTTTTGATTGGCAACACGAACTATATAGGTCGCGGTAAGTCTATACCACGATATTGCTTTAAGGATGTTTGAATGTGGTCCTTTTCCTGTGGGATGAGTTCAGTCCTCACTTATGATGTTGTCCGCTCTATATTGGAGTGTTCGGATAACACCTAACTTGTGAATAAGGGGATGAATGTGGTATCCAAATTGAAGATGTTGTCAGTGTGTGTGGGGCTTCTGTATACTTTTGGAAGGATAAGCGGTGGCCAATCATTGTTACAGTTTTTTAATCAACCAGTCAGGAATGCAAGGGAATTGTCTTTACAGAGTTCTTGAGTGAATTTTTAATGTTCTCGTTCTCGTCGATCATTGATGTATTTGAAATTGTTCAACTCAGTTGCGTCCAATACTCTACAAGGTGTAATCAGACAAATCGAAGCCATAACCGTGGGTGTGTCCTGTATAAGATCTCAAGGCTTTTTGCTCAAAACTTTCGCTACCAAGTTAACCACCACCGGGGATACCGGGGACCTCAATGGCGTCACGCCATGTTGTTGTTTGAAGTATTTCCCTTGGTACAAAAAGTAGGTGGTTTTGAGGCAGATATCAACCAGTTCCACAATCTGATCTACACTCAAGGTTGTACGGTCACTTAATGAGTTATCAGTGGTGAGGCATTCTTTGATAACTTTCAAGGCAAATTCTGGTGGAATACAAGTGAATAATGCACTTACATCGTAAGATGTTATAATTTCACTGTCACGTAACTTAAAGTCTTTGATTCGATTGACAAAATCTTGAGTGTTTTTGATGTGGTGGGGCGACTGTCCAACCAAAGGACTAAGGATATCAGCGGCGTACTTGGCAAGATTGTAGGTCACGGACCCAATACTACTCACTATGGGCCTGACAGGTATTGGTTCAGGTTTGTGAATTTTGGGCAAACCGTAAAATGCTGGTACGGTTGGTTCTGAGGGGGGATCTAATTTCCTCTTCACATCAACAGTAATTGTATCCTCAGTTGATAGCTTGGTTGTAAAATCAGTCACTTTTTTTCTATACCCACTGGTTGGATTGTAGCCCACAGGTATGTAGGTCTTTTTGTCTTTTAAAAGAGCTTGACATTTGTTATCATAGTCCAGTTTATTCAATACAACTACATATTTACCTTTGTCAGCAGGTACAACAGTAATGTTATCATCCTTGCTTAGATTCGCTAAGGCTTTTCTTTCATCCTTGGTGATATTTGAATCAGGTAATTTGGTATTGCGTAGTGTATTAGTGATTCTGTTTCGCAATGTTTCAGCGTCAGATTGTTCTGACAGGGCTTGCTGTATCGCCGATTCAGTAACGGTGATGATTTCTGCTACCGGGACTTTTCGGGAACAACAGCGTGATTTAAGCCCTTTGCAGAACGCTTACTTCCTGGTTTGATATGGGTGATCGGACAAATTTTTAACCATTTTTTTGACATTCGATTCATCAACACTACCGTCTTATTTTCTCCAATTATTATCTAAGTATGCTCGTGTTGTTTTCAATCTTCCGAATTTTTCAAAATATGGCGGCTTTTCACTTCATTTCACCAGCTGATGTTGTGACAACTGCGCATGTGTAGTGAATTCCGCTACCCTGTCAAAGGCGTCCCTTGGTAACGTTGATACGGAGCCCGTAAGGGTCATGATAAATTTATTTTTTTATCTCGTTTGAACGAGATCCTATCTCGTTTGAACGAGTTCCTATCTCGTTTGAAACGGTTACTATCGTCGTTTTTTAGCGAGTTTACTATCTCGTTTGTACGACATACTATCTCATGTGAACGAGTTACTATCTCGTTTGTTACAGTCTTAACTCGTTTGTACGAGAATCTCGTTTGAACGAGTTTTCCGTCTCGTTTGTACGAGTTATTAATCTTTGAATGAGATACTATCTCGTTTGTACGACATACTAGCTCGTTTGGACGGATAAAAAAATAATTTTCCATGACCCCTACGGGCTCCTTACGTTTAATATAAATTCTTGAATTTCTTCTTGTTTTTGAGTTCACAACATCGATCGTAAAATTCACCTGGCGGAGCTCGTCGTTTAGGAGCTTCCCGTTCCAGTTGTTTAAGATTTTATTTTGCTCGATGCCCATTTACCTGCTTTTAAGCTTGATACTGCGTAGTGTAATATGTTCGTGAAGGCACCGAAGATTGAATCTCAAGTGGTGCGATAATTCGCGAATTTTTCTTGCCGTCTCTCAATTTCTAACTTCTTGCGCATTCACCCCGAAATTGTTGGTAACTAAGAATGAATGTTCTCAGTCATCCAGTAGTTTAAAATCAATAATTGGAACTTAAATCACATAACGGACTCACTTTTTTGTTTGCACGAGGTTGCGCCTAGAACCTCTACTTCACTGGTGGTGCTTGACCCGCTGGGATTGGGCACTTATGCTTTCTTGGAAATTTCTTCTTGACCCCATCACTCAACAATCTCTCATTTTTTTATCAGGAGAATCGTATCATAATTAGCAAAAAACGCCTTGAAAAATTTGAGATTGCGTACCGATAAATCGCAAAAAATCAAATGTTTGGTACTATGGACCCCGGGCACTTAATTGTTTAGACCCGCGGTAATAACACAAAATACTATAACTGTGCAATATTAGCTGTGATAAACATCCACACTCATCGTAGCAATTACAAAAACCGCCATATTGGAAAATTGATTCTATTTTATCTCACAACGGTGAACTTTTTGATACTTAAACAAAAAACAATTTGAACAACACTACCTGACGATGTTCTTGATGTCTAGGAACACTTTATAAGCGAGGGTCGCCAGTCCGAAATCGATGACAAAGTGGTTTTTTTCATGCTGTTATGTTTTACTTGATGCTGGACACTTCGGTGACATTTCTTCGGCAACAGCCATTCGGCGCAACAGTTGATATGGGGAATCTTTTTTTGGTGTGGAGCTCGCGATACGGAAATATTGCTTGTTATTTCTGTTAACCTGTTTCTTGTGTCAAATATTGGGTGTATTATAGTAATTTTATCACAATAGTAGTTAGCCTCTTTGTACCATCGTTTCCTAAACATAACCAGTTAATTCTAACTTTGATTCCAAGGGACAGACTTATTGCTTGTGCAGTTCCTCTTTCCTTGGTGTACAATTTTGGTGCATTGTAGTAATTTTACGAAAGGCGATTTTTAATAATTTACTCTTTAAATCTTAGGCGAAATGATGTTCTTTGGATGTGATGAGCGAAATCTGCGAAAATGTTCCCCATTTTGGTCAGGACCAATCTTAATTTCGAACTCCCACAACCTCAACATGCTATTGGTTCATTCGCAGGATTCCGAGACTTCTCGGTCTTGTTTATACTCTTTAAAATAAGATACCTCAATGTCTTCTGCAACTGTATGCTACAGTGTGTTATCGTCAACATACCGTAAATTGCCAATCGTTCTACTCCTAGACCAACCATATCATAATCTTTATTATGCTTATTTTTTGATTGCAGGCAGTTTGATAAATGTAATTTTTTGTTGGGTAAAATGTACTTTTACATCCATTTTTACATTTTAACAACGGTCAATGTACTTTATATTTATTAGGTATTTATTGAGCAATGACGTTATTGCACTTTATATATAGGCCTCTCCGGGGCATTTGCATAATGAACACTGACGTGTAAAAATTAAATTTATAGACCTATGCAAACGACGTCCCACTTGGTGTTATCATTACGGGGATTCCCTGTGGCATACGTGGAAACACCAAGAGTGTAATAGATCACCTGTGCCATTGTGTAAATGCCCTTCTGCATTGCATGAATAATTTCTGAATCGCACAAATAACGGAAACAGATCGCAGCCTCGTTTATAGTTTGCCATGTTTATACCGGTTGTCATGGTATTGTCTCATATGCTAAATGGCTAACCCTGAAAACAGCCGCCGAAGATGTCACGCCCTACTTCATGGGGTGCTTTAGTGTCACTGTGTCATTTTCAGCAAAGCGTACACGTAGACTACAACTTGTTAAGCAAAATAGAGTGGATCATGTCAGCCACCAATGCTGGGCGATAATTTGGGATGAGAAACACACTAGTGGTTCTTACCCCACGGGCCATGAATTTTGTACTGGTATTGCAGCTTCTGTGTATTTTACCATTTGAAATTGCAGTTTCCTGAAATGCAGATTTTTGTTATCTTTTTTTTTTTTTTTAGTGTAACTTTGGTATTCACACATCCAAACACGAGGAAAGTACTAATAATAATAATATACTCGTAATATTAAGACAATATTGTCACTTAACTGCTGTTGCAATGCAACTTGAATATCCACTAAATGAGCGACCCCTACCTTGATTTAGGGGGACAATTTGTCTCTAGATCTAACAAAAAATAACGCTACGCCACTTTTTTTTGCGGTGATCGTCAGGTTTTCCTCTTGGAACGTTAGTGATATATTATGCTATTGTGAGCAACAGTAAAAAATGAATAAACCCACTGATCTCTATACAATGGACCGGCTACACAAGAGTAACTATTAGATGAGTGAAGCAACCGGCGATCATCTTGGTATACCCAACACAATGGCATTTCAGAGGCACCTGTTTAACAGAAGTTGTATCTCAGGTGCCCGTTTAGGGACATGGCATCCCATACGGGCGCAACTTTAATTCGTTGCAGGGTAGGAGGTACATTTTTTTTAATTCACATGAATAGAGTATAATGACTCTAATCGATGGAAGGTGGGCTGCGAGGGCAAAGTAAGGATTTCCCAAAAAATAAGTTCCCACTCTAAAATTTGAGGAAATTTCGTTGCATAACTTCATAATTTAAAAGTTAGAAGAGAAGAAACATTTGGCTCTGCCACAAAAGTTGTGGAAGTTTTATGCAAAACAAACGTAAGTAGCACTTGCATTTGTTTTGCATTAGGCGGAAAAGCGCATTGCACATACGTGATCTTCTTTTGCTATTTGAAACTTCTTAATCACTTGCATATATATTCGCGGACAGCTTAAATTGTACGCGAATATCTCCTCTTTCAAAATTCACCAACACTCAATTTCGACAAAAAAGTAACTTACGTTGGTCTTGCATTAAGTCGACGATTTTAGGTACTTTAGAGTATATTTAAAGGTCTAAAGTCAAATAATTGTCGAATTTACCACTTTGATTTCAATTCCTTTCATTTTTATTTATTGCAGTCCGAAGTAAATAAGCTTAAAACATTAATTCATAGGCAAACAAATAAACAAACGCAATAATTTATGCATACAAACCAACAAATGATGAGATGAGATGGGTGTAAGTAACACCAGGTGAAATTTGAAGTCGGTCGACACATAGAACGCTAGACTTGCTCAACTTGGCGGAATTATCTATCGAGCATGGGACCACGTTCCTCAACAGAACATCAGCCAATTGGTAAACATCATGTGTAAACGCTGTAATGATGTCATCAGTGGAGATGGAGGAAACGTTGATCATCCTAAATGACAAAAACAATTAAGCTAATTTTGATTTGAAACATGCATATCAAACAAATTACCTCTTTCTTTCATAAAAAGAGCACTAGGCAAAGAAAAATGACTTTATTTGATTCTGATGAATGTAAATCGTATCAGTTTGTTTTCCTGCATACTTGTCTTGTTTGCTTTTTTTGTTTGCATATGCGTTAATGGTTTGAGCTTTAAGCTTATTTACTTCAGACCGCAAAGAATATAACGAAAGGATATGAAAGCGTTTTTTTTCAATTAAAATTTCCTCACTTTAGACATTTGAATACGACAAACTGCCACTTATTTCTGACAAAATAATCTTTGGGTAAAGGCAGTGTGTGTTGATGCCAAAAGTGTTTCTTTTTTTGAAAAACAATGACTTTTGTGGCAGCGCCAAATGTTTTCTCTCTTTCAAACTTCAAAAGAGACGTTATTCAACGAAATGTCCTTTGATTTTAGGGGTAACTTATTTTGGGGAACCGTGTATAAGCAAACGTTTCGGACAAACGTATTGTATGTTAAAATATTAGTCGCGTTGCGCAAACGATTCAGGTTTTATAGTTATCAATGCCATAAAAAGCTATAAAACCATTTAGCAACAGCAAAGACATATCTAATATCACTCAAGCTTGAAATCTCTGGTAGGGAAGATACATGGGACGTCCCCAATGTCAAAGAGTGTGGGATAATCCTCCTCAATCCCACGGGATTCCCGCCTATACAAAGGCATAGCAAAAGTTCAATAATCTGGCTATAATATTACCTGTATCATGAACGCGCCTTTCAATACATTTTGTTCATTCTTTCCTTCAAATTGGCTGTTTAGATTATATTTCAGTGTTTGGGTTCATTTCAATATAATTTATTACATAGGCAACTAACAACGTAGCGTGGTAATATGAGTGTCAAAAGTATCCAAGTATCTAAATGAATATGCATAATATCACAAGGAAATTTAAATCACGCACACCAAAACAAAGAACAAGTCCGATTTTGAGATTTGAAGATTTGGACAAAGGACAAGAAATTAAGCTTTAAATGACCCGAAAATAAAGTTCATAGTTTACTGTATTTTTCTTAAAGCCACAGAAGTATTTTGATAATTTGGTTAAAATAAAAAAAAGTCAAATAATCTTCTTGAGTACAGGATCAATAGGATTAGTATAGCTAACTCGGTTCTTTTATGTCCTGACAATTTCAGGTTTTGTTTTTTTTTAAATTCATCCTGTCTTATGTTTCTTTGAGAGCGACACTGGTACATTTTCAGAAAATATGAAATTCCTTCAATATGCTCGCAAATGATAGTCTAGGCCATTGGAATAACAAAGATATATTTTACACATAAAAATAACATACCCAAAAACAGATAGGGACATTAATAAGAGTCTAAAGACTAAAGGTAATTTGTATGCTAACTTTTTTAGTTTGTCGTAACTTTAATCAACGATTGTGTCTATTACATGAAACTCATAGACTCGTACTCATTGGTATTAAAACCACAAAGATCACAGACCGATCAAACGAGGTGCGTGCCGCGAGAATCAACTCTAGCGTGTGTTTTCTTGTGTTACACGCCATTTCCGCGTCGCCTGCTGAATTAATAGTTTGCCGGCGACATTGATCGTTCTGTTTACCCATAAACGCTCTGATTTGGACTCTCAGGTGATGGCTAATGTATATAAAAGCTTTATAACCATACAAATATATCAATTTTGAAAAATCTAGAGGCCGCATTTTTTTTTTCAAATGTACCAGTGTCTCTTTAAATTACCCTTTTCGAATGCTCTATCTGTGTCTCATAGATCGGAATTTGAATGGTAAGTTTCTTTCCATAGCAACCTAAAAGCTTAGTCCTACCGATACTTAACTTCCTTAGTTATTAAAATCTATTGCGGTTATGGAGGCATTTTCGTATTATGAATGATACAAAAAATATGTGGGTTACAGTTCAAGCTGAAATTTTACCATAATTATAATATGAAATAAACCAGTAAAATTGTAAAATATGAGGATATTGGGGTATTGGCATTGTTAAGGATACAATAGCTTGCAATTAATTTACTGAGATGAAATTGGCTGTATTTTCCCCGTGACTTATTAAACTGTCTACTTACGTGAAGAAAAACCTACTCTCTCCATTACACATTATGCACGTGAAGGTATAATGTCAAAGTATAGATCGTCCGACCAAGGGGGGGGGGGGTGGTTACCACCCCCCTAACAGATGATTCCCTGTCGCACAAAAACGCGCACGAATATGGCTTTTATGTAATTGTAAGTTCATCCTTTGCGGTCATTTTAGCCAAAACAAATTGGAGGTACCACCTTCAGGGAGGTCAGGGTGCTCTAAATAAGTTCTCCCAAAACGTATCCTGAATGTATCCTGCATGTTATATGCACTCATATATAACCTCTGGAACCCTATGGGAAATGCACGTGCTTATTTGGAAAAAAAAATATACAAATATAAAAAGGGCAGTAAGGGTAATTTCAAATTCTCACGTATATATATATAAATCACATGATCCGTACAACAACTTTCTGCGCCAATAATTATGCTCAATTATAGTGTTTAAAATAGAATGCGTTATTCACTGGGTAGCTTGGATAATATGAATCATACCAAAACAGGCCAAGCTGATCTTTTTCCCCCATTAAATCTGTATAGATCTTTACTCACATAATCAGATTCTCAATGCAAAAACAGCTAATGCGTTTAGCATGCAATACCTTTTACATCAGTGTATGCAGCCAATTGAAGTCGTTGCCAAGGGAATGTAGAGGATCAGACCTTATAACATATTAATCGCAATTATGTCTCTTTTACGATGCATCGATCACTTTCATTATTTAGAAACATGATGTTAGCGAATTTATATTGGATAGATATTGCAATATTATATGTTATGCAGTCATCCGAACCACTCACAGAGTACGTCATATGAATGGCAGCAGGTCGACGTATCTGCATCTAGCCGATAAAGTATTGATCCTAACGGAAGACTACATAATCAAAGTTTGATTATACTATTTGTAATAAAAACAAACAAACAACAACACCAAAAAGAAGTATTGTGCGCAAAATTAATGTTCTTGATTTAAAGACAAACGCTTTTCAGGAAAATTATGTTTCCTATAAATCACATGAGAAGCCTTAATTTCAAAATTTTATAATAAAAATTTGATTAGAAGGTAATGTGTCACATGAAATACCATAAACATCATATTCGACCTTTGTGAAACAACAATTGTTGCCAAAATGGACATGGGATTTTCACATACACGGCCATTTTCTTACTCGCGTGGTAGCCTATACTGGAGCTACACCGTGTTTACCGCGGCAGCTACCGCACAGTACACACCGGCAAGTTGCGATGCAGTTACTGCAAGATACGGCTTTGAAAGTACAGAGTTATTAGGTATACAGTGGTGTGTCTACTCTACAGTACCTATCCCGATGGCTACCCTGTAGTTGTCCACTAAGTGGAGAGAAGGTGGATACGTTGTAGACAGTGCCGGAGTAGACATGTAGCTACCACGTAGCTACCTCGCTGTAACTAGGACGCCATTTTGATAGTGAACGAAATGAGGGCGCTATATACTTGGTCTCTGTTTAGCATTTTTGATCGTTTTTTTAGGAACATCATTACGAAATTGGGCATCATCAAAAACCCCCATATTTTCTTCGCACATTTAATAAAAAATGCAAATATGTACCAAAAATATCTAAAAAGCAAGATTGGCCATGAGAAACACTGCGCGCCCTGAAAGCCGGTGTAACCATGTAACTACTTCACAACGGGGAAGACAGCAGCTGGGTGTACAGTATCCGTTTATGCGGCAAAAATACACGGATTCCTGCAGCCGGCGAGTGTACGTCTAGTGGGTGGGTAATTCATGTCTACTCGGCGGTAGCTGTGTGGTAACTACCATGAAGAAATTGGCCGTGAAGGTACCGCATGTGCCAGTGTTTGAAATATGCACATACGGCTACAGTTGACCTATACCTATACCTATTATAAAAATGTTAAATTATAAAATAGCAATAAAATCAGCTTTCATGTTTTTGTGTGAATTTTCTTGTATGCATTTCTTAAACATAAATTGCCATTGACATTTATGACCAGCATGTAGTACAACGTACTCACTAATGTTCGATTACTGTTTCATTTCTCTCATTCACGAGCTCTTTTATGACTCTCCCTCTATCGCTCTGTCTCTCTTTGCCCCTATGTCTCTCTTGTCGCGTACCTCTATATCGATGTCTTTCTTTATCTCTATACCTCTCTCTGTCTCTTTTTTTTCTCTCTCTCTGCCTCTCTCTGTCTCTCTGTTTCTCTATGCCGTTTTCTTCTATCTGACTATCTCGTCATGTGAGTGCAACAAAGGCGTATCTACATTTTCATGATTTTACAGGAGAATCATTTTTTGTGTTTCATTCTTTTGTGACTTTTCGAATGAAACTAATTCTTACACACGATGAAAATGTATCTTTTAAAATATATTATAAATATTCTTTTTCTCACTTAAAGTCACTATCATCGGTTTCTTCACAATGTAAACAAATCGCGCCACCTATTTTCCATCAAAGTCCTTTTTTGTGCACTATTTTATTGTAAATGGTTTTAGTAAAGACCCCTGTAAGTGGCTAAGCATAACACGATGTATTTGTCAAGATATTATGATTTTGTATGCTTTGTTTACTAATAAAAGTCGTAAATATACAAGAAATAGTCGGAAATGGCATCTTCAAGACCGCTTTAAAAATAAAATGCCTAAGTGTCTGTTTTTCACAAAGTAATATAAGGTGTTGATATGACCTAAGACTAGCAATAAAGAGACAAAATGGGCATTTTGAAATCGGAAAAAAAATTACTGATAGTGGCTTCAAAGAAGTAATTAGCTAATTAAAGTGGCGTAAGTACACACATGATTTCCCGTGCACTTAACAGAAATTATGCGTAATGACTTACTTTTACATATTATATAAATAACTCAATTTCGCCAAACATGTCAGTTACGACGTTGTTGCACTCACGTGACCATCACTCTCTGCCTGTCTCTCTGTTTTTTTTTCTCTCTCTCTCTTTCTGTCTCTCCGCCTCTCTGTCCTTTTGTTCTCCACCGCTCTCTATCTCTCTCTGTCTGTCTCTCTTTGCCTCTTTGTCGGTCTCTTTCTATCTCTGACTGTTTCTTTGTCTCTGACTCTCTTTGTCTCTATGTCTTTCTCTGTTTCTTCTCTCTCTGTCTCGCACTGTCTCATGCTTATCTGTAGGCTATGTCTGCCTCTCGCTCTCTCTGTCTCAATCTCCCTCCCTCTGTCTCTTTCTTCGCTCGCTATCTCTGTCTCTCTGCCTCTCTCTTTCTCTCTTGTTTTATATTTTTCTTTCTCTCTCTGTTACTAGAGACGGTAAATCGTCCAGTTAGAAAAATTGCAAATATAGAAGTATACGCAAGGAGAACGTACTAAGAATAACCAAATACGCATTCAAGTACACTGGAAAGAAGAACCGTTAATATATCTGACTCCGTAATAGGTAATTGCCCATAATTGCGTGAGGAATCTATGGAAACCTGATTTTACGGGCAAAATCCTTGAATTCTCAGACTTACCGGCAATTGACCGTTATTTTACGAAAATGTTGCTGCCGGGAAGTGTCATTTCCTTCAAATAATGTTTTTTTTTTCGGTGAAATGCTCGCAAAATTGCGGGGCTTTGCTCGTAAGATGATTTGTTCACGTTCATTTCTTTTCTTTGGCTGTTTCTAAGATATCCTGAGCTTGCTTGTGTTTGTTCTCTTTCCCAGTTGTTCGTCGTCTTATCTTTGAATGTGACTTTCAACATGTTTTGTTCAATGTTCAATATATTTCCCCCTTTATCTAGGAAAAGTGACCGGGGGTTCCTAGGGACCCTCAAAATTTGTTTTCGCGCTGGTCGCTTTACGCGTGGGATTTTTGCGCCGATTTTTTTGTAATTGTCTGACTTTTAAATGCGCTTCTCTTGATACCAAAAAAAAATAAAATCGGCCAAGCCGTTAATGAGTTAATTAGTGAGGGTCCCATGGAACCCCCCATTGGGCACTAACGGAAGTCAACTGAGAATATTTAAAAAAAAATCAAAGAACCAAAGTATTTTTTTTGCTGATATATGTTCACACATACATAGGTAAACAATTAATAGTAACATTAAAATAATTAACCCTGAATGCAGCTTGTCTTTCTGGTGCCATTCGGTTTGCTGCACGAGTTACAGGAGAGCCTGGAGGCAACCTATTCAACCCATCTGGAGAATTTTCTGTTGTAGGTGCAATAGGTGTAGAATGTGTAAAAGGTGTTAAAGGTTGTGGTACAGGCGACTCGACAAAATTGGCATTTTTCACAGAAAATAGGCGAAAATCCAATTAGCGCCATATTGTGCATAATATTTTCAAAAATGAACCATAAAATACCCTTGGGTGCCACCCCCTTCGACTTTGACGGCATACACTAACTCCGCCGAAGGTGATACCTTCCCATTTTTCGCTAAAATGACAAAAAAAAAAAAGAATAAAGGTTCTTATTATATGTTTTTTCTTAATTTTTTCAGAACGCTTTGTCCATGTAAGAGCTTACGTTTGTGAGGTAGGAAGGGAAAGAGATGAGCACAACAGATGGCGATGGGTTCTACCCTACCAGCATCCGTGTGATTGTACCAAAGTTATCATGGGTGGTCTAAATACGTGGACACCAGTTAGACCCTTTCGGCCAGTGTATGTGGATAGCCCATTACTATCAGATGAGTTAGACCAAATAAGGGCTCACTATGGTCTTGTGTGTGTGGAAAAAGGTACAAACCTGCATAAACACATTTTTTTTTTTACAAGAGCGATTTTTTTTTTGATATGGAGATTTTAACTCTGTTAATTTGGCTGATGTTCCAAATGGTTTCTTTCATTATCTCTTTAGTTGTCAAACTTATAGGGACTTAGCACATTTGACACTAAATAGATGATTGACCCTCTTTCTAAAAACACCCTTCGTAACCACCATGGCTCTAAGTTCAGTATTCCACTTAAATATGTTGGCAATGGTCTTCAACATTAAAGTGTATTGTTTTCTGAACTCCCGGTGATGCATCAGGTGGTTCCAATTGGACGCACAAAACAACTTATTACAACAGGTATTTTGCATGAAATGTGGCATACGTAATGACTATATTAAGACATTATTACTGAACAAAATGAAAATTAATAATCAGTTTGGAAAATAGGGGCAAAACTCATACGCACATACGCACATTGTGCACTAAAATGTAATTGATCCTTTATCATTAGATGCTGTGGCACCAGAATTTGTAATCTGTCCAGCCAACCAAACAAATGATACAACTCCTGGACAAGCGACAGGTATCGCAGTATGGGATAACCCTGAAGCTACAGACAACTCAACCGATAGTCCTACTGTTACATGTGACGCAGAATCTGGGTCACAATTTGAAATAGGAAAGAATTATGTTGAATGTGTAGCTCGTGATGCGAGTGGAAATACAGCAACATGTAATTTCACCATAGACATCATAGGTAAGATGCCAAAATGATAAACATGGACATAGCTTGGAAAGTAATAACACAACTGCGTGGGGGCTCCTAGGGAAATGTAGGTAATAGAATCAAGCATCACACACACGAACATATAAACACAATGGGGATCGATTGCTCGATACACGAGGAAACTGAACATATTAGTTAGGAAAAAAGAATAAGTTTACCAACCCAGTGTGTTACATTTAGACATTTTAAAACATTTAAACACATTCCGAGCCGATACAACCCAAAATAAAAACAATTGCAAGGATGTGCCGACGCGGGAATCGAACCCACGACCTTCCGATCTCTAGATCCCTAGGAGATCTTCCGGGGTTACCCATTTTTTTCGGCAGGCGTTTTTAACGCTGAAATATACTTGGTTCATAATATTTTTTATATGTCTAAAAATGCATGGATCCCCAGGAGCCCTACCCCCCCCCCTTTATGCACTAACGCAAATGCCCATGACAAAAATGACGCAAAAGTAAAATCAATATTTTTATTGGTGATGTCGTTGAAGCTTCTACCATGTGCTGGATCTCATCTAAAATCTTTTGGAAAGTGTTTGTAAAGGCATGATTCCCTAGGAGCCCTCTTCCCGTTATGCACTAACTTAATTGCAAAACCCCTTATGTGAATATCCCATAATAATAGTTGTCTGACTTAGCTTTTGGGGTATAACAGTGAGTTGATTTTACTGTCACATCAAACCAAATAATTTGATTAGTACGCTAAAAAGAATAATGCATGTTCTGAATATGGTGAAACAATAATGCATATGTTATTTCTTATTTCAAAAACATTTTACACGAGGTCCTTAATGCAAAATTCAAATGGTGCACCCGCAGGCGGAGTGCCCATCTCTCAGTCTCTGACGTTTGGGCCAGTCTCCATCCTATAATGTTGCTGTAGGGGGTTCGGCACTCTTCCAACACAGCGAGTCGTTTTGAATACCTAGCATATGCCGGTTCCCATCTATACTCTCCTGGGTGGAGAGAGGTAAAGTGCGGGGATCGAGCCCACAACCTAATATGAGGCGAGCGCTGATCCAACTGCACCACATGTGGCCCTAAATTATTCTTGGGTGGCAATTTGCTACCTTCACATTTTTGTCTCTAAAATGGCCAGAAAGGATGAACAAATAATTGTTTCTTGGAAACTTTTTTTTTTGTTTTACGGAAGTTTTTGGCATTTTAGCGCACTCGAGAAAAGTTCACTAGCCCCCCCCTCCCCCCCCCAGTAAGAGGAGTGTTGTATTCCTCTCTACCTCTGAACGCTGCTCGTTAGCGACCACGTGCCTGTAGTCATCTTGAATTTACTCAAATATTGCAAATTTATCGTACGTTATTGAATTTTTTCAGACGGTGAAGAGCCGATGTTTGGCTTTTGTCCAGCTAACCTGACAAATCAGACTCTACCTGGACAAGCTACGGGGATGGTAGTATGGAGTGAACCTGTGGCAACTGATAACTCTGGTAACAACACTAATGTGACGTGCAATGCACAGTCAGGATCTCAATTTGGTATAGGACGAACTGATGTCGTCTGCCGAGCATGGGATGTGAGTGGAAACACAGCAACGTGCAATTTCACCATAGATGTCGTAGGTAAGATATAAACGTATTTAACATGCTTTAAAGCTCAAATGTATTTCAGAAGGATTGTTTTTGATGGAAAAAGATTACGTATGGAATTAGTACCAGGATTGTGATCACAATACCTTACAGTTGCCTTTAATTATGGACGGTTTTAACCCTGAGTTTTGGATTACCTGTTTTGGCTTGTGTCTTTGCCAATATTTCCCCTACTAAGTCACATTCACAGAGAGATATATACCAGGAGTGCTTATCTTAAAACGGTTAAAAGTAGGCTCCGAAGGTGACAGCGCTGGTTTTCTGCCAATGAACTATTCCTCACAAGAACCTCATGTGGATTACCCCTGACTATTATGAACAGACTAGTTGGCTGGTGGGGGAAAGTACCACATGACTACTGGAAATACAGTGGACAGAAAGGAAAGACTACTGGCGCCGGGAAACAGCCGGGCTGATCTTACGACAGGTTGACCGTCTAAAGATCTACTATCAAAATTGCTGCAAGAAAAGTCCAATACAGAAAAGATACACTCCTGGAATCTACGGACTCTACGGCAACAACCTCTAGAAATTACTAGTAGACAGAGGAGTAGTTCTGAAACAAATTATAATGGTTCTACCTGTCCAATTTGAGGGACAAAAATGCATCAAGAATGCGAAGCTCCACCAAATGCGATCTAGTTGTGGAGCAAGTTCAACGCAGCCATGCTCTACCACTGAAGGCAGGTGTAAGTCGAACCAGTCGGCGCACCCAAAACAAAAAGTGGAATGCCAGGATAAACCCCACGGCGATTTCGAGTGGTCAGGCAAGAGCTTTTTTCACAAAAGAAAGACCAGAGAAGAAGCCCACCTATTCTACAGAACCTTTGATGTCAAAGATTACATAATTCTGCCGAAGCCATCTGAACACTCATTCTTGAAATCCCTTTAACGAGTAAATTTATGAAGAATTAACAAATGAAATAGGCGATATCTGGAGAATCAACCAATCTGGAGAATCATGTCTACAAGAGACTCGTAGACATATTTGGAGTTAAACCAGCAGTCTCCAAAATGAATGATACGAAGCAGCAATGCTCAAGACAACAAAGGAAACTAAGGCGTTTGAAGAAAGATACAAACAAATCCTGATAGATGGAAACAAGGTGCAATCAGCTTATTTGAAAAATAATTTCCTTAAGCTCATACGTTTACAAAACAAAGTAAGAAAATTAGAGCTGAAATCAAAGGAAAGAAAAGGTGCCAGTAAAAGGCAGCACTTATTTCGACAAAATTCACACAAATACGCAAAACGTCTTCTAAAGAGAAAAAAAAAAACAGATCGCCTTCTATCAGCAAAACAGGTGCAAATATTTTTTTTTAAATGTCAACAGTGACAGAAAGCGTAACTACAAATACCAACCTCTAAGTGGCAAGAAGACACCACCAAAGCCGACCAAGGCATTCAAGACTAATCCCTCAGTCTGTCAGAGCTAAAGAGCTATCTTCAAAAAAGAAGAAAATGCCAACTGTGCCAGTACTGATTTGCATATATGAAACCGTTGCAATACTTGTGAGCTGCATAGGACAGCCCTCACACCTGAATCATTCTGGTCTCGGAATGGTAATCCTTGCTCAAAGAACCAACCCATTATTGTCTCGAAATAGTCAATCACGCTCAAAGAACCACCTGCCAGTAAACAATATATTGAGAATACACTCAGAAGGGTTTTCATGGGGAAAATATCAGGATGTGGAACCCGCAGAAGCTTAACTGAAATGTTTCCCAGTGAATGGTCAACATTGTGACAACATGGCTGGACCTGAATAAAAAATACATACGAAGTTGCCACACATTTTGTACGGTTTGCTTTAGAGTGGTATCATGTTCCAGACCACATTAAGAAGCTCATATTTAAGTATTTATGCTATCTTCCATGTTGGCAACACAAATGAATGGACAACTGACTGGATGCAGTGCATGATAGAGTATTCCACCTGTCCACAAATCTACTACTACATCCTGTTCTTCTTGGCCGGCTTCAGTCTGTGTCTTTGATCGCATCCAAACACCTCGGTACCGCCTGATTATCCAGTGGCGTACACCGAGGCAGTCCGTCCCAGGGGCAAATTTCGACTCGGTGTCGGTGTTGGTGTGGGTTCCGCCATAGGGGCAAAATTCATAATTCCACAATTGATTTCCTCAATCAAGTGTAAGGACAAAATGCTTGCGTAGCGCGCGAAAATTGCCGATTTTACTTTATTTTGGCCGAAATTTTGACCTGAAATTAAGTAGAAAATCCTCGAAAAAGAGGGATAAAATTGAACAATTTTTGACCCATATCGTCCCCGCTTGTCGAGCCAGAGGGGCAATTCCCCCCCCCAAAATTAAAAAACCAAAACAACCACCCCCCCCCCCGTGTCGGTACACGGCCACTGATGTATCGGGTATCTGACCTATCAAAGCAAACGCAGATTGCCTGGCCCTCGTAGTTAGTAGCCCCAAGGATGTCAAGAACTTGTAATACGGTAATTACATCAAATAACAAATGACACGGATCATGAAAGCCAACACCCAGCAATGCAAGTCTCATGCCACGAAAAGTTTTGTCCCAACGCAGAATAAAAGCGTCAAGCGCATAAAATTGCAACACGTGGAAAATAGAACGGACAGCCTATCCAAGTCACCCATTGCGGTTTCCCCTCCTCCCCGGGCAGCTGATCTCATAACAACCTGACTGACAATAACAGAGATACTTGTAAGAACAAAGCTTGAGAGAAACTGCTTCCAAAACAACGATGATGTACAACTGTGTGGGCCTATGAATCTATGGATATACATTAATTCTCTTGTACCCAAACTGACACGCGTGAGTTTACCATCTATAACTACCGAATCTGGGGTTCGTTCCCCAAAGTTTGATGCGTAAGTGGGTTGTCTCAACTCATGCTCAGCACAGGCTAAGATTTCTTCTATTAGTTTGCGCACCTTACTTCTTTTCCCCAACAACCTCTGCTGAGATGGTTCTCAGCTCGTAATGCGCACCAAGAGTTACGAACATTGTAAGACTTTTCTACTCTAAAAAACCTACGGGGATTAAACGATTTGATGGAGTATTGTTGGATGTAATGTGTGCGTGTGTGCGATAGTGCTTCGCTAATATTGTCCTTCGCCTTAATCAAATGTATTAAAATAATTATGGACACGACATAGACGGCAAGTTATTACTCGGACGACCAGGAGACCAGGCCCATTTATAAAAAGGCCGTCAGTACACTGGGTGTTCGTGCAGAAGCAAAGCCGACATACCATATTGCAAATGTAAGGTTTCGAGGAACCGGAGCGCTGTCATTTTTTGTCTTTTACTATTCCTATATTTTGAGGCCATCTGTATGGTGGTGTTGCTCGAAACAATACGAAGTACACATATTTTAAGGGTGGAGATTAAATGTTTTTTAGACGTTGACAAACATTGATATTCCTAGTAAATGAACAAAAGGCATCTTCACATATTCCATCTCTGCAAGTTAAAACAAAGGTAACGAGCAGGGTATTCTGTACCTTACTATGGCCAAGTAGTTCTTCATCGTTTGGGGAGAATATTCTCACCATTAGTTCAATTTATTTCCGATTTTCTCATATTTTATATTTTCCTTGAGTTTCAAAAATATACTTCCCACCAAAAAAAGTTTTTTGTATTATCAAGTACCCAAAAATCTGTTATTTTTTTGGATGGGTTCTAGGGTTTCTTTTTGACATATGCTGATACATGCAGTGAGTCATCTTGCTAAGTTATTTTTTGTTTGTCTACCTTTGCTTTCTTTCTTGTATTGAGTGGTGGTGGTGAAAACCTTAAAATAAAACGTGCGTTCCTTTGTCGAAAATAATACAAGCTAAGCTATCCGGAAAGTAATTTTGCCCACGTTTAACGTAATACTTTCTTTATATATTGTGTTACAGACAAAATAATCAATCTGCATGATTTCAAACTGATCCATAGCTTCAAAATTCCAAATATGGGTTATTGCAGATGTAATTTCTGCATACAATAATATCAACCAAGAAATACGATATCTTTAACTGCAAACCATACATTTTAAGTAATAATTTAAAAAAAAACATTATCTATTTATCAGCTAAATCAGTAATCCAATTTTAATTTGTATTGTGGCTATAACACATGACACAAAAATTGGCTGGTTATGTTTACAAACTATTTCCCGTTAATTTCAATACATACCGGTTGGGGACAGTCTGTATTTCAATTTTGTTTTAATTATTCCTATGCAACTTTTTTATAATTACCCCTGTCTACTTATTTGGGGTTGGCGGCAAACATAAGATAAAGTCTCACCACCACACCCTTCTACTCCCAAGGTTAAACATTACATCTAGATATCAATGTCATGGAAAAATTAGAATATTTAGCCCAAATTTCAAGAGAAAGCATCAGCCAGTCACTGTGTCAGTCAATGGAATCTGGAAAGAAAGGGATCCCTAGAACCAGAAAAATTTTATTATTAATTATTGTTTTAACTTTCCCCAGAGTTTTCAAAATAACCATCCTAGGAATCTACTATACTATTTCAGTACCTTTATGATGGTGTTCATAATGTCCATACTTCGTATAGTAATACATTCTGGGACAATCTGTAATATATCTTTAACCTCCTTTTTGCTTTTTATCAATATAATTTTTAATTATTCAAAAGTTGTCTTTTTAGGGACCAATTTCTTCTCTCCTTCCTCCTGGATCACGACCCCCGTGATCCCATGATTATATCACCTACACATATTATAAAACAATGGTGAAAGAGTGACTCTGAGATTTTTCCGTAATTTTGAATGAACCTAATGTTTTATCCATATATAATCACCTGTGTCAATAGCTAAGCTCAAATGAGTTCCTCATAAGAAAATCACAACCTGTTATAGAAATCTGGATCCGGAATTTTTGTTATAACGGTACATAGGCCTATATCCTTGGCATCTGTTATACCACACATAAATGTATACTGCATCATAACGAAAATCCTATCATCCAAACTTATGAATTAAGCATTTTAAGTCAATATCTGGGTTATAGTTGACTATTGTTTAATTATCCACGGCCAAAATTACATTTCGGAATCCTCTGAGTCAGCCTTTTTAGCTTAACGTGTGGTGTTAAGTCAACTCCCACGAGTAGACCGTAGTTTTTTGTGCGTAACATTTGGTCAGATTTAGTTCACAAACTGCAGTTACGTGTGAGTTTGGGGAACGCGTGCAATGCCATTGTTTGTGTACTAAGTCACAACTATATCGACGTAGACCTCATCGTAAAGTTAGTGTAGGGAGTTCCGGGTCGAGTGTCGGAACGCAGTATGAACTGAGTAGTGAAAATTTACGCAGTACTTAGTAAAAGGTAGGCTAACCAGTGTCGTAAGTGCGTGTTGGGGAATGGACCCCTGGAAGCTAGCGAATGCCGTGGGCAGGATATTCGCAGAGAACACTCCCTGATTCCCGCGCTCTGTAAAGGAGCAGGAACACTGTGCCCTGCAACTAAAAAAAAACCAAAAAAAACAAAACTAACCACTTAAGTCAAATGTTTTCCGGTAATTGTATACAATCAAACAAGCACTCTAAAGTTGGAAGTACAACGTGGGCTCTACAGAAAATGCATGGAAAGTAAAAAGACAAAAGCCATAGGGATATGGTGTAAAAAAATTAGAACCTACTAGTAAACGGAAAGTGGCTTGTAACTGCGTCGAAACACTTACATGTAATTTCCAAAGGAATATTTTTAAAGATTTCTTATGATTTTATACCAGCAATTGTGATCAACTTGCCTTAAGGTTCACACTTTAATTAAAGAAGGAGACACACACCTTGGGGCTTGTTTGCCACATCAACAGAGTCAAACCTGTTTTTTCCAACCAGCGCTAAATATTTGGGATTTCATTTGGAATTATCTTGTTCTAAATTGTATTGGAACACCTCCTTGCTTCCGTCAACGCGGTGGGACGCCCCTACTGGCCCGGATAGGGTCCCCTCCTCTCGAACGCAGGGCCTACATCACTGTATTTGTCCATCAGCATTAATTGGCGGCGTATAATGTTTGTGTATGTCAACGGTTACAGTGAGGTATGTGAAAATGTCCATGCACTGGTACGTGTTTATATGCCTGAATAGGTAAATGGTATAGGTACGCCTGCGTAGTTATAGTTGTAATGTATTGCAATCAGACGGGATCCTGCCGAATAGATACTGTGTACGTAAGTATGTTGGGATTTTAGGGACCTATATAGAGGCACTATGCGTGTACTAGGAGGGACCAGGGTAAAAACAAGGACCCAATCGTAAGCAAATGTTCTATAGATGATCAAGTGCATTTAAGAGGGCATGCTATGTACTCGTCTTGGCTATACTCAACTATTGCAACTTCCTCTTACATTGCGTTTCCTCTTAGGTTACCTTTATTTTATTTGGTCCAAAAACAGAAACCCAACAAGCTCACAGACTTATACATTACGATTGCTACTTTCGTATTTTGTTTTTCATTTTTTCCGCTAAAATAACCTGAAAGCATAAATAAATGTTTACGCCCCGGATGGAAGTTGACTACCCCCCCCCCCGTAGTAATACAAGGGTTAGTATTATTTTCTACCTCTGAACGGTTCTCTTTAGGTGTTCTGTAGATGGTCAAATACTTTTAAGAGGTCACGCTCTGTACCCCTCTTGACTATACTCAAATATTGCAACTTCTCCTACATTTATTTAATTCGTTCAGACGATGAAGAACCTAAGTTCAAATTTTGCCCAGCTAACCAGACAAATCAGACTGAATCTGGACAAGCTACGGGGATTGTAGTATGGAGTCAACCTGTGGCAACCGATAACTCTGGAAACAACACTAATGTGAATTGCAATGAACAGTCGGGATCTCAATTTGGTATAGGACGAACTGATGTCGTCTGCCGAGCAAGGGATGTGAGTGGAAACACAGCAACATGCAATTTCACCATAGATATCGTAGGTAAGATAGCAAAGTGCTTAACATGCTTCGAAGGTTACATGTATTTAAGAAGGATGTTCTTAAAGATTTTATGATCAGCCATAATTATCCCTCGTCTTACCAAGCCTTTTTTTTGTAACACGGTTTACCAAGGGGGGGGGGGGTGCATCCCTCTCCAAAATTCGTTATAAAGCGTTATAAATCTGTCTTTGAATGACTTGTTCATTATCAGAATGTTTACTGAGTTTAATAATGTGTGTAGCCACCAATCACTTCTTGGCACTATCGCCTCATGGTGCGATAGTGCTCCTTCCAACATTTTTACCATGTGAAATCTTAAGGCTAAAGGATTTTTGGTTTGGATGTTATGAGCGAAATTATGGCCCATTTTGGTCGATCAACGGACTTGGGAGGGTCCGAGATACTGGGGGGATCAGCCCCCCCCCCCCCCACCTGCGGTGAGATGGGTCCAAAAAGCCCGGCTCTTTTAGGGTTAAGGCTAAATGATATTAGGTTTGGATGTTATGAGCAAAAATATGCCCCATTTTGGCCGATCAATATTAATTTTACACAGTACTCTATTTGTATTACAAAATCACGTTTTTTAGCTTTCACTTCAAAACGGATTGAAATATCGGCGCGAAAATTTAAAGATGGGATTTTGTGGTGAATGCCAATCTATCAAGATGAATATTTTATAGACTTAAATCGGATCATCCCCTTTTAAGAAAACAGACATGCAAGTGGTCAGCTGTATTTTACATAATCATCAAGCACGATCATTTTGGTCATTGTTAACTTGGTTATCTTCCGATGTTCTAAATATAAACGTGATAAAACGGAATGGGACTCTTTTGACCGGGAGTATGCTTTGCGTCATTCTGGCAGCACTTTTTTCACGCCTGTGATTTTCATCCTCAATTAATATATATATTGACCACGGTAAAATATACTAGAATACTGGTCCACACCACAGTACTTAGAGAGTTTTTCTGTCTTTTGCGAGTGTGATGCGTGAACACTGGGTACCAGTTGGCTAGCCCAACACTGCCGTACGTGACCCTGACAAATTCGGATTATCTTGTAATATTGTAACGACCAAGTCTAGTGTTAAGACTTCAAATGAGAGATTTTATGCCTGACTAAATAAGGCTCTATATAATCACTCATTGGAGTCTTGACAAGTACTGTGCAATTACATCTTGGAAAAACATGGTTTGTAGCAAAAGATGCGCCACACCACACCCGGCCCATTATCCAGCATGTGCGCGTACTAAGAGTAGAAATTCTGTGTCATAGAAAAACAACCGTTGTACCCCCCCCCCTTAAAACCACTTTTCTAACATATTTTTGCACGAAATTTTAACCACACATACGGCGTCATAAGATAATAATTAAGCAACAAAATTAGAATCCCACAAGGGAACCTAAAACTTAGGGGAAAATATCATTTTCAATTTCAAAAGGTAACACAAATTAACACGGTCTCGTTTCCACAAAATGTATACGTGGAATGGAAAAGGTTCTTAATACGTGTTCTAAGTCCAAACTACCTATATTGAACATAAATCATGTCATGTTTTAATGTCTCATTTTTGGTATTGTTTGTCATTTAACTTTCCCACTAATTTGTGCAATGGCGGGATGGAGATATAGAGGAGGACCACCGACCCAGGTCAAACATCATCGTTTACCCTTCACTACAGAAAAGGTTTGGTAGTTAGTATGGACTCTCTATATCAAAGCTAGGTAGTTAGTACTCTCAAATTGTGGTCTTACTTTTTCAATAGGGGCCAATTTAAGGTTACCCAGTGGTAAAAATTTTAAAATGCTCATATTGAAATGTATGCCATATTGTCCATCTAGTGAAATGGATTAAAAACAAATGTATAGGGTAACATGGCTAGAACGGTAAAAAAAAGTCAATTTCTATTTGTACAGGGGTCAAAATCAAAGGTTGCTCCAATTTTGATAAAAAATGAAAGAAATTGTTCAGCTAGTTGTTCATGTGTCAAAATAAAGAATAGTTTGTACCATCTGCAATGTATTGTTATCATGTTATGCGACAAAGTAGGTCATAGGGGTAACATAATCCAATTGGCGTTGACCTTCTTTGACCCTTATCTCCGTAAGTACACATTTAACATAATCAAAACTATACTTTTTGGAAGTCCTCTTACCTCAGGCAATAATTTGCAAGTATTTAAAAATATAATCAGATTAACTTTAAATGTTCACCCCTGACAGTACAAAATGAGATTGACCTTTTGGTACCTTTTAGTATTAAACCCTATACCTCACTTCAAAAAAAAAAAAAAAAAAACAATGGTCGTAGGTAATACAAACTACTATTTTTGGAATCCTTCGATTAGATGGGAATGTGGGCATACATGTCAACATTGTAATTGAGCATTTTAAAAGTTTGACCCCTGTGTAAACTGAATATTGAGATTACTAACTACCTAACCCGCATTGATTAGAATGGTTTCATACTAACTACCAAAGGTGTTAACCTTATATGTGGGGGGGGGGGCGAATTCCCTTAAATCACCCCCTATGAATATTCTGCTTCTTGCTCCTGCTCTAATATGGCAACAGTCAAATCCATCGCGATCAGCATATTAATTGTACCTAAAATTTGTTTATTCATTATTGGTATTAATTACATAATGTGTAAATACTTCAAAGGGAACCATAATTCTTAATTGATTGATGTTTTTACTGAAACTAAACTCCTGTTGGTGGACATTGGGGGAGGGTCCTAGTGTCCCGCCCTAATTACTCACTACGGGGCGATGGATGAAAATACATGAACGATTTTGGTATTGAAAATTGGACAAATAGAAACCTACTGAGTTGGGAACGCGATATCGTAATCGTGAACTGGCAAATGTACTTTGCGGGTCTCTAGGCCCAATCTCCCCCTCTTTATCCCGACTCACCTGTTTGTGGACAAGGTGGGGGGGGGGCTTCGAGGATACCGCACTAATCTACTTACGGACATCAAAGTTTAACATTATTGCATTGAAAGCTGCGTATCTTTTCTTTACAACCATTCAAGAATTATTAGTCGAAGAAAATAAAATCGTCAGTCCAAAACTGGCAAAATTTAATTTGCGTGCTTTATGACGCTGCCTTTATCACTGTATAAGTGCTAAAAGATTTACTCCCAATATACAAAATAGTCCCCCCTCAGCAATAAAAAGTTAAAACCATTACTTCCCTCATCTTTTGACACAGCTGTAAGACTACTGGAAGCACCGATTTCACACGCTGCTGTGCCCGTCTGTGAGCTCTAAGTGCGCAAATAAAACCAGAAAGAAGGGGAGCTGTGATAGATTGGGAGAATCCCGAAGCAGCTGACAACTCTGGTCAAAATCTTACAGTGACTTGTAATAGATAGTCAGGGTCCCGTTTAGATTGGCCGACAGGAAAATAAACTGGACCACGCATCCTATGCAATGGAACTTGGGAAGTCGCACTTTCTTTGTTAATTTCACTGGTGATAGACCAGGGGTATTTACATACAAAAAGTAATACAGTAATCCCACAGTTGGCGTTTTGCCAGGATTTTGTTTACAGAGGGGGCACCCGATTGTGGAATGTTAGCCGCCACGTGGTATTGTACGCGACATTTTTTTTTTCCTCCTCAAAATTTTTTTTTTTATTACCGTACGCCTCAAAATTGTAAGGCGGTGGGGTGGGGGGGGGGGGGGAGTGAGACCTTAGCAATTTTCCGCCACCAGCAAATAACTACAATATGGTAGTAGTATTGACCAGTATCAGTTTTAGTAACCAAATTTTTATGAAGCTCTATCAGTACCACGGGCTTAAAAAAACAAAAAATTACAGCTTTTACACGAATATACCGAGGGACCGTTATGTACCGACACAACATTTCAGCTCACAACCAAGTTACCCACAAGTCTGGTCCAAAGCCCAGAGACCTCAGAACAACGAATCCCACAGGTATATTACATAAGGCGAGACTTTTCCCTAACTCAAGCACCTTCAACAACAGTGATATCTACCAGTAGGGCTTATCTATTTAACAACGGGTAAAAGTTAGCCTCACAAAGGTGACAGGCTGGTGTTCTACCAAAACGGTTCCTGAGGCTATTCGCATTCTTTTTAAAAATTTAGTTTTTGTGGTGACCTTGGCATATTGCAAGTTCGCTACAACACCACACCAACTTCTTTATCTTCCATAGACACGGACCTAACTATCGATATTTCTAGCGGGTTTTTTTTTAAGACATCGGACTAACAAACACGACACCGTGTACTGTCTTAAGTTTTTCCAAGCGTGTATTCGCTGCCACAGTGTTCATGAGCACATATTTCGTAAAAGATCTGCAATTTTCATTAACTATCTGTATTTTAGATGTTGTGTAATTTCTAGTCTATAGACTTGGTGTATTAGTTTTGATGACTGTGCAACAATTTTCCCCAGCATGTTACCAGACTTGTATGAGAGATAGAAGCATTCCAAACGAAAACATCAACGCTTTCGCATCGTATTTGTAGAGCTGATTGTTATACTGCCGAGCTAGCACGACTATACTGGCGATTCCGCATGGGAAGCAAGTCCTCGGATAAGCCTTGGATTCAGTGCCGATTGGCTCCACACTAGGTCACATCTGGCATCGTCACACAAGGGGAAGGTGGGAGTGACGCCCAACAAGAGTGGGTAACGGAATTAAAAGTGTCTCCCTTTCTGGAAAACACTACAACACACCGGATGATAGAGTCATCAAAGGAAAATGGAACATTACTGTTAGTTAATATTCTAACGATATACGTCGTACCTACTTTCATAAACTGTTATGTACAACATATGAAGCTATGGGGCAGAAAATATCATTATGTTTTACATGTTTACCTAAATTACGTCAATGAAACATATTTTGATAAAGCTTGCGCAGTTTTAAAATCAGTGTTACCCAGTCAGTGATATTCGTATATTTGAGCACTTGATAATGTACTCTTGTTGCATCTACTGGATAGCTAATTGCGGCCTGTTATTGCGACTTATTTTGACAGAGTATGGCTTATGTAGGAGTATTCTTGACTCTTTTTTTGTATTTGTCATAATCATTTTTGGTCTAAATGCCTTATGTGTTTTGGAGACATAATTAAATTTAGAGTTAAACCAAGTGTCGCAAGTGCGTTATCAGGTATTTTCATGCAAAAGGGCGTACTTAGAGTTAGGCCTTTTGCCGCCAATGAACAATAACTGCTCGCTCGGGTATTTTCATGGCAAAAGGGCGTATCTCAGAGTTAGGCCCTTTTCCGCGAATGAAAACCAACGGCTGCATCGGTATTTCCATGGCAAACAAAAGGGCTTATCTTAGAGATAGGCCCTTTTGCCGTGAAGAAAATAACTAACGTATCAGGTATTTTCATGGCAAAAAGAGCTTGCTTAGAGATAAGTCGCTGGAAACAATCAGACTTTATTGCCAAGGCTTAGCTCATAGAATGACCTTAACAACTTTTAATATATCATGACAAAGTTATATTTGTGTTACAGTGGTGGTTTTTGTAGCATTTTGTTCACTGTGGGTGAGCAAATAGGGATTGCCATTTGGGCAAATCCCATTTGGTCTAATGGCCATTTTGTCTAACTCATCGCGATTGGTCTACGTACCATTTATATCCCTAATATCCCTTAAGGCTAATAACCATTTAAGTCTATCCATGTAGTCCAATCTTCCAGCTAGTCTAAAACTCATATCGTCTAATTTCAGGTCTCTATAACCAATGGTCTAATGCCATTGCTCCTATTCCCCATTTGGTTCTACTAAGGCATTGGTTTAATATCCATTGGTCTAACTCCATCTGGTCCAATATCTACTTGGTTAATACCCATTTAGTCTAATATCCATCTGGTCTAACATCCCTCTTGTCTAATTCCATTTTGGTCTAATATCCATTTAACTCTATATTCAGCTAGTCTAATATCATTTGGTTCTAATACTTATTGGGTCTAATGCCCATTTGGTCCTAATATCCATTTGGATCTATTTTTAATAATGTTTAAGATCACTTATTTTGCTTTAACATCCAAATGAATATTACACTTAATGAGTATTATAAGACCAAGTAGGCATTGAACCAGTGGACATTAGACCACGTGGATATTAACCAAATTAAACATGTAGGCCCAAATGGGTATTAGACCAAATGGATTTAAACGAATGGAATAAGACCAATGAACTGTTAACGCATTGGGTATTCGACCAAATTGGCTATTAGACGGGTATTAGACCCCATAGACTTAGAATGTGTTTTGTTGGTTATTAGACCAAGTGGTAGTCAACAAAATGGGCATTAGAACTAGATGGTCATTAGACCAATTTGATAATTAGCCATTCTGGTTGTTTCTATACTTGTATGTTAGAAGACAATGGTTTATTAGACACATTTGTATTAGACATATAATGGCTTTAGTGCTCATGATAATTTTAATGCCCATCTGTGTACACAAGTGATCGCAGATGTGTGCACGGGTATTGTAAAGTTATGCCAAGCATATCTGTGTCCCCTAGTGATGAGATTAATATAAGCACACCGAGTATTGTAAAGTCCCGCCAATTCCCATCTTCGGCCTCCTGATTCTATTGGTAATATGACTTAACTCAAGTTACGTCCTTTTGCCATAAACAATGTGCGTAGTTTCCTGTGAAAGGCGTCACTATGAGTTAGGCCCTTTTGCCATCATACAGGTATTGCGTTGTCCTGATAATTTTTATTAAAGAAACTGAACCTAACTTGAAAGTATAACGGCCCCTTTTGCCATTAAATTGTGAAAAACATTTTAAAAATGCTTGATATAGGTACCTCTCTCTTGTAAATGCACCACTTTTGCGACTTGAGACCATCAACAATGGAAAGATCATCCTCGAATTACCCATGATATGTCACTACGATCAAAAATGTCAAACGTTTTGAGTTACGCCCTTTGCCAGAAGGGACGATTTGGCTTCCTTGTATCCAGCAATGATCAAAATATGTACTTACTGTATACTACTTACCAATTATATGAGAATTTCACAGCGATGTCTTAAACACATGTCCAAATGTCTCCAGAACCATAAGGTGAGGCAAAAATCTCATTATGCCAACCTGAGTTAGTGCTGTGATGACATCCGGGTCACTGAGTTTGATTAGTATAGCAGCCGCTTGGTCACGCGAAATCCAAGTTGATTGAAACAAGTAAATGTTTGTTTTTTTTTCAGTTTTTCCCGACGTTGTGTTTTTCAACTACAATAAAAAAATTACATTGATGGTTTTCAAGAACGATTTGCCACCATCAAACTGAACGGTTAAAGATGCTAACGTTAATTGGATGTTGCGATCAAAAGTGAGACTCGCTAAACACGCTTTGGTGCCAAAAAAAAACGGCCCCAATCTGTGGATACCTTCAAACTATAAAAATGTATTTTTCACATGTGTACTCCGACTGTCGTATCTTTTGTCAAAGACTCGGTTTTATAAAGTCCGTAGAGGGGGGGGGGGGGCACTCAGAGGGGTTACCCCAAGTTGGTTTGTCCCTTTAGTTGATAGTACCCAGTAGTTTATATTTCCATATAGTACTACAGTAACAAGGTCTGAACACAGACTACGACGTGCGTAATTGCATATTACCAAAGAACGAACAATGTATGAAAAACATATGGGCTGACCATTTGAACGAACCTTTGATGCTATAGTTTATAACTTCTCTTAAAGCAAATGGGGGGAAATATATGTCCAAATTGAAAGGGCATCTCATCGGGATTTAAACAGACTTTTCTATTGTATCGACTTGACAACCTTGCCCTCTGGCGTATCTTTTTTTCCGCATATTTTTTTTTTTTTGTTCTTGGTGTCTAAGTGCACCAGAGAGGAGAGTTAAATAAATGAATGCAAACCTGAAAACTATAGATACTACAGGTACCAAACTAACAAATAACTCCTCATAGATCGGTGTATGACCGCTCATCAAACGTCAGCATATAAAGCGAATGGTATTTGTAAATCTAGCTTTTTGGGACCGATTAGGGCCATACTCTTCAACCACACGACAAATGAAGAAAAAGTCATAAGATGGAGGGCTTGATTTTGAGCTGCATTGAAGATTGCCATTTTTCAAAACACGGCCTTTAAACCTACTTTGAAAATTTTACTAGAAGGTAGAAATGAGAATTGCACAGCCCGCCCCCCTCTCCAAACAAAAAAAAGCCTCAGAAATCATAACAAAAGTAACAGAACAAAATGCTTAACCATTCAGATAGTTTGTTACTAGTCCAAACATTATGATTAATTTCAAATTTCAGTTAAAGTAACAACTTATCATTTTATGACACCTCATTTAGAGAAATGGTTACATTTCGCATTTCGGACACCAACATTGTTTTGACTCTGACGTCGTCTGCTGCCCCTAGTTTATGTAGGTCTGGTCCCTACATCTGTAATCAATATCGAAATACGCCTTTGAAAGGCATAGAAAATAACAGGTCACGGTTAGACGGTTAGACCTCAAACAGGGTGCTACAGCCTTTTCCACATGAAAGTGTTTTCAGTCAATCTGAAGCTAGCTGGTCGACAACTGGCACACCAATCGGCAACCACGCATATGGTATTACATATTCCATCTATTATATTCCTTATATGTTGGTAGAGCCTACTTTTAACACGAAATGCCTGCAACATTCATCGTTTTTCAAATCCAGACCAGTCTACCAAGGAGTGCACCATATAAAACAGAAGGGGCTAGAATCACGAAATGCAACCTTTCATACACTTTCAGATATTTTGATAGCTATATCTTGGTATTAAAGACAAAAAAAACCATCCACTATTTACAAAATATGAAGCATGATGCTGTTGAAAAACAAGTTAAGAGACTTAAAAATGCAAATGGTGCGCCCACAGGCGGAGTGCCTATCTCTCTGTCATTGGCGTTTGGGACAGAGTCTATTGCTGTGGGGGGTTCGCCACTTCTCCCGCACAGCGAGTTTGTTCTGCATTCCCAGCATATGCCGGTATACATTTATACTCCTGGGTGGAGAGAGGCAAGCGAGGTAAAGTGCCTTGCCCAAGTGCACAACACATTGGCGACAACGGGGCTCGAACACACAACATTATGCTTATGAGGCGAGCGCTGATCCACTGTACCACATGTGCCCCTCACAAGATATTAAGCGAATGTAAATTACACTCCCCGAAACGAAAACCTGAGAATATAGTCATATATTGGCTGCACGTACATTTACAGGGTGAGTAAAAAAAACCTTGACTCTGAGTGTGTTCGCCATTTTGCATTTTTGTAAGTAACATATCGTCGCTGGGCGGGAAAAACCTCATATGTACATTTGACCTTTAAAGGGGGATGGTCCGATTTAAAGATATGAAGTTTTCATCTTGATCGATTGGCCTTCACTCCAAAACCCCATCTGTAAAGTTTCGCGCCGATATTTCAATCCGTTTGATGGGAGAGCTAAAACGTGATTTTGTAAGCCCCATAGAGTATTGTGTAAAAATAATATTGGTCGACCAAAATGGGTCACATTTTCGCTCATAACTTCCAAACCAAACATCCTTTGGCTCTAAGATTTCGAAGGGTAAATGAGAAAAATATAAGCTTTCTTCTAATACCGAAATGTAGACCACTTCCGGTAAATCTGGAGCTTCTGGGAACGAGGCTATTAGCGATCGGGCCATGGACCTTTAAGAGCAAACCCTCACATGTAGTAAAAACGGTAACATGACAAAACCTCATATGTGACATTTTCGGGAAACACCAAAAACTGAATAATGTGCAGTAAACCCTTACACAAGAAAGGTGTTCCTTTCTAAATATAGTTAGATAATTATTTACTCTAGATTATGAATAAACTGCCATTTGATTTACTACATATTGGGCTTGAAATTCAAACTATAACCTGATGTGACCAAAATGCACATATGAGGTTTTAACACTGGGGCCCACTTTTACATATCGTCGCTGGGCGGGAAAAACCTCATATGTGCATTTGACCTTTAAAAGCAAAACCTCACATGTAGTAAAAACGGTTACATGACAAAACCTCATATGTAACATTTTCGAGAGACACCAAAAACTGAATAACTTGCTGTAATGCCATGCACTAGAAAGGTTTTCCTTTCTAAATACATTTAGGTAATTATTTACTCCAGATTCTGAAATAAAGTGCCATATGATTTACTATCATATTTGGCATGAAATTCAAGCTAGAACCCGATGTAACCAAAATGCACATATGAGGTTTTAGCACTGGGGCCCACTTTTACATATGAGGTTTTGCATTTGACCTCTGGAGTTACATATGAGGTCTTTCCCGTCCAGCGACGATATGTGGTTTTGCATTTGACCTCTGGAGTTACATATGAGGTTTTTCCCGCCCAGCGTCGATATATCTAACATGTGTGGTATCATCTGAAAGCTTAGTTCATTATCTTTAAGTTGCTGCAAAGATCATTCACATGGGTTAGGTATAGACTGAGCTACAGTCGTTTGAATCAAGTAGTGTTTGCGCTCTGTCCACGTATTCGCATTAAAATGAACGGCATTCAGCGATGCAAATCAGTGTCCAGAAGAAATGGGCAATTTATTGACTGCAGAATAAATGCGACGCTATTTAACCCCAAACAATTCAGTCGCAATTTACCATCGATGCCCTCTTAAAACGTCTACGTCCTTATCACTCATTAAAAATAATTTGAAAAATAATTAATTAACATGATAGATGTATCAGTTTCTGGAGAAGTTGAATGAATCATACCATATGGAGGAACAGACACCGGTGACAGCCTTTTGAGGTTTAAAGTATTGTCTATATTTGTAGACCAAAATATGCCACATCTTGAAAAAAGTATTTCAAATAGAACTTACCATTATCACTGACTTTTACACCTTTAAGATACCACTTTATTTCACATAAACATGGACAATACCTTTATCATTTTGGGGAGTCATTAGCTTAGTTGGCCACCGTGTATTCAAATGGGAATCCGTGGATAGGGGTAAAAGCGGACTACTTGATATAAAAGACTTTAGCTCGGCCTATACTTATCCGATTGGAATTATCTTTACAGCAAATTGAAGACAATGAAATTGGCTTTCCGGTGACACCATGTTAGGTATATGTTATTTAAAAATTCAAAATTGCGGAAATAATCCGGGTCAATTTTTTTTGACTCACACTGTATAAACGGGCTGGTCGATTCGGATCTGGCCTTACATGCATTGGTACTAATTATAATTTTACCTTACTGATCAGGGAACGCGGGCAATATATATTTGTGACCTGCTCCCAAAAAAACCAGGACAATGTCGCCAGAGCACTTTAGGAGAAAGAGATCAATAGAAAACAAAAGAATTTCAAGGCATATATTGATTTTTGATGGACAAAAGGAAGTGCAATGTTTACATGTCGTCAGCCACGTCACATACTGACGTATTTGCAAAATACGTATTTCGAGAAAAACGGCTTGAAGATTTTGCGATTTTAATTTGCCTCATACTCTTAATTAAAACATATATTTAAATTAAAACCTAGTGGAAAATCGCCAAAATAAGTTAACTTTCAAATATATTTAACTAATCAGCCTCCAATTTATTTAAATATGCGAAAAGATGATGTTAAATAAAATACGTCACTATGTGAAAACGACAAAATAGCAATTTGAACGTGTAAATAACAAATACGACGTGCAAATACGTCTTTATGTGACGCGTTTGGGCAAATACGTCACTATGTGAAAACGACAAAATACCAATTCTACCGTGAACTGCAAAATACGTCCCACAAATACGTCACTATGTGACGCGGCGAATACTTGCAGATACGATGCAGATACGATGCTATGGGCCTGCGCAGTATAGATTTTCGACAAATACGTCGTTATGTGATGCGGACAATTTAACGTTTTGTAAATACGTTATAATTAGTTAATTAATATTTTACTAATTAAATTACCACTTTGAGGTTTTTAAATTTGGGTGAAATATGTAGAATAGTGCAAACCAAACGTACGTGCCAAATTTCTCCAATAAGTCCAAAATGTCGAATACGTCACTTTATGACGCGGCCGACGATGGTATACGTCATTTTATAGCTTGTTTTCTCAGCATTTCAAATCTGCACTTATCCCAAAATGAAAATTTTCCGACTTTATACGGATTTCAAGGGAGCAGGGCACAATTTTACCTTACTCTCAATGTTACCCCATTAAAAACAAGATTTGAACAGCTAATCACAAAGTCATTAATTTCAAAATTTTCAAAATTTAGACAATGGCAAACCCACATATTGTTTAGTAGAAACAAAACATTTTATTGCACTGGTTTAAAAAAAAAAACATGATCAATAATTGATCACTTCTTACTTTGTTAGTTTTCAATAGGCCTGTTCAATTTATTCAAATCTGTTTATTTACACATTCATATGCGTGCAATCGATAGGAGGCAATTACAATCACACGTGTATGGCTATACTTTCAGAATATTCGGATGGTGAATTTCTGGTGTGTCCTTGGTGTAAGATATTCATGAGTTAGACTAGAGTAAAGACGCTTTTACGGAATAAAGCTGTACAATCCTTGTAATCCTTTGATCCTCTTATAGAAGATTTCATGCTAGGCTAATTTCATGATGTTTTACATGAAGAATAAACCGAATTCCCTTGCATTTTGTTGTTACAACAAACATGGCTGTCCGTTTAGGCCACTGACCTCTACACATGGATAGCGGGTTTGAGTCACCGATTGAAAGAACAGGAAGTTACTCTTTGCCATGCCAATATCGCGGGAAACAATGAATACACCTGCTGGTACACATATTCCACACAATGTTATATTGTTATACAAAATTCCTTTAACTTAAAGTGAAGCCCTATTGTGCAGGGCAAAATGCAACTTCCTGTGGTTTCAATCGGCGACTATTCGGCGTTGCGCCAGCCCGCTATCCATGTGTAGATGTCAGTAGTTTAGGTCTACCGAGAACAACAAAATTTCTTGCAAAGCAAATCTCGTTTCTAAGTCAGGAAATGAAGCTGTACATCACAAAATGTCCCTTTGTATTCTGCTGATATTATTTAATGACCAAGTACGGTGTAACTTGCCAATAAATAAAGCAGTCTGTGTGTATAGATTTTTAGCCAATTGGCACCTCTAAAAAGACACCCCCCCCCCCCCCCCCCCCCCCCCGCTGCATGTATTATTTTAATGATATTTAACTTCACGGAGTACCTATTTTGAACCAATATTATTAAAGTTGGGATATTGTAAACTTTCACATTCTTTCTTAATTGAATATTTCAGCTATACTCTCATGCCGACCTTTGCTATGAAAATTGACTTCCTGTTTGTGGGTAGGGCTCTCCGCACAAGAAAAACATGTCCAAAGCATCATTCACCTGGCTTCACATTTCTCTCGCATGAATAAAGCCATTGATTAGTTGTGACCATTCAGTATCACCGACAGCCTTTGCCAAAGGTTAAAAGGTCCTACAGAGCGTCTAGCCCAGCAGAAGCACATTGAATTTTAGTGAAGTTTGAAACCGTTAAACAAACAAAAGCAGAAAACAGTTTGCTTTTTCTAACCTCTAATGATTTACTTTTGTTTTCTATTTCCTCGTGTGTTCTCTGTGTGTATTTGTCCGTTTGTGTTTGTGTGCGTGTGTGTGGTCTATCTATATAGATCTTTGATGCCAATACTGATGTTAACACCAAGAAGGTGAACCACTTTCCACGACCAGTTTTTGCGCGCATAGTGCGCATTTGGCCAACAAGCATGAACGAAGGTGGTACACACTGGGCCTTACGATTCGAGCTTTTGGGCTGCAAAAAGGAAAATACGACTAGTCCTGACCGCTATTGACTGAGCTGGTTTGAAAGGCGCAATCACCCATAAGCTAGACATCATGCATACTATGCCAATAGTGTATGTAATTTAAGTGTAAATATAAGTTTAGAATTTGAGTGACTCGACCAATAACGAACTACGATTATACGGAGATTTGACGTGCCTTAGCCACACAGATGGACATGGCATGTTTGGACTAAACATTTATGTGAGTTTGTGTGAACGCACCCGAAGACCGTTACCAACAGATTGAAATATGCAACCATCGCAATTAAAAAAGGCTCTCCAGGACTTTAAGTATAGAATACTTCATTGGTATGGCCAGTAATAATAATAATAATAATAATAAATTAGAAACAAAATATTAAAAAATATAAACTGCCTCTGTTCATTCTTTTTAAAGGCATTATCCGTGTTTTGCCAAATCAGAAAACAAAAACGGCAAAAGTTAGATTTTTGCATGTCTGTAATAAGTATAGCTACCCCAACATACCCTGCAAGTGATAAGACTGAAAGCAACCTAATAAAGACAAAATCTGAATATTGTAGCAATTACTGTACGTACACTTACTACAATACATAATTGAATGGAGATTCGTATCTCTGAATACTGCTGTTTTCTTCCATTTTTTTTTTTCATTTAGAAAGAAAAGTAATTGATGCGAATTATACAGTCTTATCCTTTACTTTTATGCCATTCCACAAAATTTCAGAAATTTTGACTCTTTTGGGTGGATCACTGAGAGTGCCTTTAAAGTACATACCCTACTCTTTACTACACCCATTGGACACTCCTGTCCAAAGATAGAGTGCATTGAAGAAGGGCTATGAATTCCAATCTGGTTCGATTATGAAATCACAGATATCTAATGAAAGGCTTTAATAAATACGTACAGGTGAGTCTTTGTTGATCACAAAGGATGACAGGTGTGGCAGGATTAAGCTTGCAATAATTATTATTTTAATTATGAAGAAATCAGTGTAAATTGTTAATATCTATGAAGTTGGAGCTCTTTCATAACAATGGACATGAATTATTGTAAGCATAGACTCTCCATTATGCTTGAACTGTTCCTCTGATCCATTGGAATGTAATTCTAATTAAAGGTGCAAAACTTGATTTCAAATCCATTGCAAGTCTGTTTTGTATTTATTTTTTTTATTCAAAGGGGGAACACATTGGCTACAGCAGGGCTCGAACTCACAACCTTTAGCGTGCGGGTCTGGCGCTTTATCCACTACATGCGCCCCAAATAAAACAATACTTATACATGTTTTGAAGGGTTGTCACCGATGTTTGTTTCTTTGTATGGTATACCAAGTTTGCATGTGTTAAATACCAAAAAGAAGGCCACCACACGCCCCCCCCCAAAAAAAAAATGTTGAAGGTTTTATCAACAAAGTGAAAGAATTAAGATATTAAAAATGCAAAACAAAAGCCACCCTAATGGTATGGTCAAGAAAAACGCTTTTGAAAAAGCAACGACCCTGACAACTCAGCCGATGATGTAATAGATTGTGCTAGCAACACAGTCAACAGAGCCCAAGCAGGAGGTTAATTACCGGTCATTCGCACAAATGTGTTCCTTTTGAAATGTGGCTATAATAAACGACATAACAGAGTACAGAATCAAGACAATTATGTGAGCTCAATGTATTCAAAGTTGCGCGCATAGGATGACATGTCCCTAAAACGGGCACTTACAACTGTTATAGTGTGATTTTTTATTCGTGTCAGTTCATTAAAAGTTTTCGACGATTTTATTCCTGTTGAGAGGTTGCACTTTTCCAGGAAATCAATGCTACTTTTTTGTAGTGTGGATTGAGGTCAGCCAATATTCTTGCATGGCTTCACCTGAAGATCGATTGCCATTCATAAGATTTAATCCATTCATTGATGTGAACCAGTAACATATTGATGAAACATACGAAACATGTGTTGCATGGCATTATGTGTAATAAATAGGAGAGCGTGACTATTACAACACGTGATGTCGTTAAGATTGAATAGACCGTTGTGAAAGCAGATATAGCCGGGGCGGGGCCTAAGTCCGGGGCTCCATAGACGGTAACGGAATAAAGCGTGAAACTAATGTTGCGTAAAGAGTCAACTGAATCGATTACCTATTGTTCACCATTGTTCCCGGACTATGAGTACGCCGGACAATGGTTACTTCTACACCGTATTCAATATGACGTCAGCCACCAGACATGTTGGTGGACAAGATGCATACATTCCAGGACTACAATACATTAAGCTGTCAATCGATCCATGTTTAGCGATTGCACAGGGATCATTGACAGGTGAATGTATAATAATAATAATAATACTACTACTACTACTAATAATAATAATAATAGTTCACCATAGATTTATACTGTGGATTATTGATGCAGCATGCTGCCATTTTGAAGTTTTCACTGTGAGGACATATCATCGTTGAACTGCAAGTGCTTAAAATGTGCAACGAGAGATTTCAAATTACAGGTGTTCCTAAAAATGTGAAAATTCTGATTTTTTGCACTGGTGTAAAGCTCCCTACCAAAAAAAAAATCTCCATCTGAAATGATTAAGCTAAAAACTGTTTCTCTGGTACAAAAATTGTGAAATTTTTCATTTTCAATATAATCAAATACGAAAATCAGCCTATCAACCTTTTTCTTTTTTAAGTTAAAAGTTAAAGAAATACTTGCAATATTAAAGATTTAACCTCTGGTGATGACCTTTGACATTTGACGAGTTTTGCCTTTACCTCGGTAACCATACCTTGTAGGTTGTATAAACTATACCCTTTTTAATCCTTGTAACAAGAAGAACACTTTGGTTACCTTTTTAAAGCAATCCAAGCATTTTTCATTTTTGATCCCTTTATTATGAATTTCCCCCCCCCCCCCGATTCCGCCCACACTTTCTCGAGGGGCACCCCCGCTAAATTTGTTCATTAACTTTCATAGAAGACAAACCAACTGAGAATGATGCCCTTCTCTCCACGGTCACGGAATTGCTGCTGGCCATGAGTCTTTCGAGTGAGAAGTATTAAACTACTCGCAGCTAGATTCTCCTATCCTAATAATAAGCATTGCAGCATCATCATGCATAAACATAACCTTGCACTGCCCAATCATATTTCACATAAATTACATCTGCATTACACCATCTTACAAAAATAACATCATGGGAAATCCCAAATCTTGCAATTTGTTTTGATCTCAATGCATAAACAGTTGACTCATTTTCTAAATTTAGCCTCATGGGGAAATTCCATTTCTCCTCTTGTGCAATTTACCTTGTTGTAAATAACAGGTGCATGATCTGTTTTGCACAAACAACACTAGGGGAATTCCCCATTCTCTTTATAATCATAAACGAAGTACTTTTACAGTGAGAAATCTTTTCTCAAATTAAATTGAGAAATAAAATAAAATAATATTTTTAATCACAAAATGGAGGCTAATATAACAACATGTTCATGATTTCTTCCGTTTAAAATATCAGATCTCAAAGTATTTATATTTGCTATTCAATCAATCAACAAATCAAGCAAGAAATCATTCAACAATACACATGTATGTATACAAAAGTTTTTTTAACATACCACGGAAAAAATCAGGAATGATCCTTTTTCATAATGTATTACATTATTCGTCCCTTTCCTTGTACACAAATTTCAAATAAAAAATATAAGATCTCAAAAGTATTTATATATCTATATTTGGTATTCAATCAATCAATCAATCAATCAAGCAAGCAAGCAAGCAAGCAGGAAATCAATCAACAATACAAATGTATGTATACAAAGGTTTTTTTTTAAACAGAAACCACGGGAAAAAAATCAGGAATGATCCTTTTTCATAATATATTACGTTATTCGTCCATTTTCTTCTACACAAATTTCAAATAAAAAAATAACACGTTCATATTTTCCTCAGGTTTCTAAATACTAGGTTTTAAAAAGATTTATTTAGATATAAATGGAGTCACTCAATCAATCAACAGTAGGCCGGTGTAGAAGTAACCATTGTCCGGCGTACTCATAGTCCGGGAACAATGGTGAACAATAGGGCAATCGATTCAGTTGACTCTTTACGCAACATTAGTTTCACGCTGTATTCCGTTATCGTCTATGGAGCCCCGGACTATGACTCCCACCGGACTATATCTGCTTCCACACCGGTGTGAAGGTAATCATAGTCCGGCAAGTATCATAGTCCGGGCTCCATAGACGACAACGGAATAAAGCGTGAAACTAATGTTGCGTAAAGAGTCAACTGAATCGATTGCCCTATTGTTCACCATTGTTCCCGGACTTTGAACCCGGAGGACCATATCTCCTGCCACACCCGCCGGTACCGTGACATCTGAAGTCAGGTATAGCCATGGGTATCATATACCTCGTATACTCAAAATAGGAAATAATACCTACGAGAATATTGCTTCCATACAATTGTATAAAAGAATCGAATATTGTATACATACTATACAAGATAAGGCCAAAAAAAAAACAACAACAACAACAACAAAGTAAAGAGACCGTGCGCATTTTGACCGCATTTTTTTAAGGTTTTACTCATTTGAAATTTGATGTGTAAAAAAAATCTGAAAAAAATAAATAAAATTCGGCAGAAAAATTGAAAAAAAAATGGGTCAAAATGCATTAAAAACGCATTTCGCATTAGCATTTTTCTAAAAAAAACATTTCACATTGCGATTTTTCACATTTCTCCTGAGACAAACTTGTTTTTTTTTTGCCTAATATTGTATAAATACTGATATAAGAGAATATTGCTGTTGATGTATTACGTTTCCGAACGGTAGAAACAATGTTTTTCCAGCCATAAATATTCACCAAAAAAAAGAGACTTTGTAGATAAAGACCATAATTCACATATAGTCAATGCGAGTTAACATTATTATTTTAATTAGTTTATTTCTTCCGTTGCAGTAATTGTTGAAATTTCGATTCCCGTTTAATCCCCTGATTAATATGATCCGTTCCCGAAGATTATCAAATATTCTACGATTATAATTGTAACGCGAACCTCCAATCAGATTGCGAGCTTACTTTAACCCTCGTCTTACCAAGGGTGGGGGGCACGCAATACCGAAACAGAAGCCAGCGTGATATATTTCGCTGGCTTCTGTTTCGGTATTGTGTGCGGCGTTGTAAATATAGCACAGGGAATAAAGATGGCAGCTTCCATGATTGTTGTACAGTCGTGACATTTCTCGGAATATTCTGAATTTTTTTCTCAAGGAATACTCCAATGACCGTGAAAACCATCTGGTACGTCTTATTTAGGGATATTTCATTATATATGTGCCGATAGATTTATGCCAATAAATTCCTTAAAAAATCACTGTAGAATTGGGATTTTATGTTAATTCTGAGTAATTAACACAACATATCACGACAATTGCCTATACTAGAGAATACTTCAAA